>JARJLE010000700.1:0-20045 GCA_029289555.1 Mycena latifolia
AATCTATTTAAATCTTCGCCCGTACGCGCACAGATCGCCCAGTGGTCGCGAGTACTCTGCACCAACAACACTACGAATCGCGGATCCGTCGCGAAGCTCTCGCAGGCCGAGACATTCGAATCGAGACAAGATTGCGACCCGGACAGCAGCATGAAGACCTGCAGCGCGCCGCAATCCTGAAGGATATGCTGGCAGCCGGAATGGGGCGGTGCTGATGGTGGAACGAGAGATGCGTAAGTTGCGGAAGTAGCGCCCCCATTGTCTCAAGCTCCCCAGGGCACCCCAAACATTAGAATATCGAGATGCATGATTTGGGAGAAGAGGGGGTAAGAGAAATCTATTTCTCTCGGGTAGGTGAACAGGGCCTGTAAACTCGCGGACAACGCTGCAAATAATGACATTACGCCGAGCAGGAGGGTGGACGCCCCGGTGACACCGGAGAGATCCAGGCCGACCGCATTCTGCAGGACGGAGAGGATGTCGATGATTTTGTCTGGGGCGAAACCAAAGTTTACAAATTGGAGATGGCGGAAAACCCTCGTGGCAGAAAGCTGCCGGCTTCGCACCCATCGCGCTGTGGAGTGTATTCCACGGGCTCTCTAATGGCTTTCTAGAGTGTCGGCGAGTGATTGAGAGGACACGGTAAAGGATTGGTTCAATCCTACGCATATTCATTGCCAGGTAACACGGTAGAGAGTGTGGGGAAATGTCATGCAAATCACATGTAAATGCCCCTCGCAACACGAAGGAGAGTCGGTATGCCTGTCGGACAGAGCAAGGCGGCGATCTCGAATATCTCTCTCTCCAGTTCCGGTGGCAACCCAGGATTCGATTCCGGATTCCTTGCGGGCGACCCCATGGCATGAGCGGAAAGATGCGGGTTCAGGAAGATGACGTGTGGGTGGGCGTCCCGCATATGATGAACTGATCAATCAAAAAACTGGGATTTTTGCAGAGGATTGCAGAGGACGAGTCTAGGCGAGTGTTTGCCCAAATCTCAGCGGCGGAATTATGTGAACGCGGAGTTCAGGAGTCGATTCGGTCTTCCATTTCCCTACCTACTCATAGCGTAACAGGAAGCTTCAAGAAAGCAAACGAGGATGACAGCCTTTCCCTTCCACGAAGTATATTCCCACTCGGGCAGTGATTTGACGATAGTGTCTACACAGTTCTCTTTGCAACCAAATATTAATTGCAGTGTCATCCATCGGAGCAATATTGTTCACGAATCACCAATCGACGCGACGCAACGCGAATCACATGCTGACGAGCTTGATGATTAGACTATGAATATCCGCCTCTTCATTCTCGTCGCGATCTGCAGATACGTCACAGCAGAGTCCCATGCAGACCTGTGAATATCGAGGAGAAATTCGATTTTCAGTACAGCAGCTCAAAAAAGCAGGATCTACAAGCTCAAGTCTCAAACCTCCTCACTCACTCGCCGCCCCATGAATCCCCCGCCAGGTACTATATCCGAATAAAACTTGCGCAAGAGCCCAATATCCCGCTTGCCCAGCCATGCTCCCCCCACGGATTGCGGCCCGGCCCAGCTCCGGAACGAGCCGTGCGCCGGCGGCGAGGAGCTGTGGTTGTCTGCAAGCGCTTCTCCCTGCGTGTACGTCTGCATTCATCGCCAATCGCCGCGGAGGGCGTGTGGAGGTTCGCTCGTACCGTGAAGACGGACGGAGTCAACGCAAAGGAATCACATGCTGAGAGCTGATGATTAGATTCTGAATATCCGCCACAATCTGCTTATAAGTCACAGCAGAGTCCATGGAGACCTGTTGCATCGCAAGAGAAAATTCGATTTCAGTTCAGCAGTTCCAAAAAGAGCAGGATCTCCTGGAGAATCACGTCTCAAAGCTCACTCATTCGGCCCCCTTGAATCCTCCCGCCAAGCACCATATTATCCGAGTAAAACTTGCGCAAGAGCCCAATATCACGCTTTCCCAGCATGCTCCCCCCACGGATTGCGGCCCGGACCCAGCTCCGGAACGAGCCGTGCGCCGGCGGCGAGCAACTGGTGGTTGTCTGCAAGCGCTTCGCCCTGCGTGTACGTCTGCATTCATCGTCAGTCCCTGGGGAGAGCACGTAGAGGTTCGACCGTACTGTGAAGATGGAGGGGATCCGGCGGGCGACGAGGAATGCAATGGTCTCCTTCCACGCCGCAACGTACTGGAGCTCGGACACGCATCAGGAAATGTCTGGTGCCTGTAGTTCCCCGGTTGATTATGTAGCCAATATGGTGCATTATAGCCAGTGTAGCTTGGCCGGTAGTTATATTAGTGCTCATAGTCAATATAGCTACCCGCAAGTGCTATGTAAAGCTATATTGCCATGCTCGACATCTACGTTGTGCTATCACTGTTATGTTGTTCAGCACCAGTCCTCCAGAGGCTACTCATTTAAATTGTCTTGACGCTTTTGGCATTCACGACTCGAACGAACACTGCCGATAGATGCCGGTCTCCTTCAACCGGATCCGTTCGAGATCCCGGTCAGCCAGGTAGGCCTTCATAAGTTCTATATATTATTGTTCCAAACACCTGTAGCATGCAGGAGGAGGCAGGGGGAGCGCTCACAATGCATCGCTACTCGCGACTTCGGAATTTCTTAGCCAGTCAGTTGAAACTCCGCTCCATCACATCACGCGATGGCGTGATTGATGGATGGCTGGTTGCCAAGTCGTCCGTCTCTTTCTTCCTTTCCCCCCACCTCTCGCCCTCTCTCTTTGTCTCTGAGCTCAGTGCCAGCAGGGCCTCTCAGGCCTTCGCATCAAGTCCCAAGACCTTCAGGATATGCTTCAATCCCTTGCAAGATTCCCGTCACCCCCCCAAGCTCCCTTCAAATTCCTCTGCAAGCGTATTCCGGGCTCGAAGACTAGGCGCTCTCTTCAAGTCTCGTTCTCGGCCTGCACTACGCATCTGAAGCACCTGCCCACAGCTGCCAGTTGTGTCCTTGGACATCGCCGCCTTGACGAAGGTCACGAACAGCAATGATTTGAAGGGGTTCATCGCGATCGGGTAGGGTACGTGCAGCGAGAAGAGGATGCGACGAGGATCCGGTCGGTGAGCTAGATATGATTCCACCCCGAAGAAAAATGAGATTAATATTCGTGCGCAGAGCCACGACACGCACCTCAGCGTTGCGGGTGAGCTGGAAGGTCGACGTCGAGGCCGCGAGGCGGGCGAAGGCGGGCGTGGCGGCGGAGCAGGGGTACGAGCTGAGCCTCGGGACCTCACCGACCGCAACCAGTGGTGCACGGTTCCTCTCCGCAGCTGCGCCTACCGTCACTATCCAAGGCCTTCTGCTCGACGCCTGATGCGGAACAGGTGTGTCCCTCTGCAGTCATACTTTGGAAATCTACTAACTCTATGCTAGTCGTCGGGCGACGGGAGCCTTCATGCATACGCAACCTCTCTACCATTCTGTAGAACCCCGGGATGATCGAGAGCACAATATATATCGTTATGAACCGCCTAATATATCCTTTGAATACTTTCTTGGGTCTGAATCTGAAGAACGAATGAATGTTGTAAAGTACAGAGGCTACAGGTCGACAGCGATATGGCATCGGGCACGTAGCTACAGCAGCTATATAGTGCTATATACTTCTGGCAGGGAGCTACAGCGTGCTATATAATAGGGGGTAAACGATGGCACTATACGAGCTATGGAGGCTACATACCGCTCTGTAGACCATCGGATTTTTCCAGATGCGCCGGAGTTGAACGCGATCGCGAGGTCCGGGACCTTATATCTGCCGCCGAGCTTCTGCGGTAGGTCGTGATAATGCCTAAAGAGTGTATTAGTACCGCGTACAAAATATAACACGCGGACTTACACGTCGTAATATTCGTTGAGTCTCAGTCGGCCGCGGCGTGCGCAGTCCCTGACAATCCAGGGTAAGTCTTATTTTCTCCAGCTGAGATGGCAGGGAGGACTCACGCGCAGCCCAGAATTTCGTAGGGACCGCCCCGCATGTCATCTGCGAGGAGCGGATCGAGCAAAGTCCCGCACAAAACAACCTGCACACGACCGTTCACTCGCGATTCAGATCAAATCATGGAGACGCACCCTAACAATTTTAACCGCAGGCAGCTGGTGGAGGATATTCTCAAAGCAGATCGCGTTGTACAGCTCTTTTGCTTGCGCGCCGATCACCTACCTCCGTGTCAGTCGACTCCCTTATCAGGGTCCGGAGGGTTCAGAACGCACATGGATAATCAGCTCGTCCTTCCTCGTCCACGCAAGATCGTTGTTCAGGCATTCAAGTGCATAGAGCGCGGTCATCGGCATGCACAGGATATCGGACATACGGCGCAGCCAGACGCTCGACGACCCGCGAGCCTCAGGGAACTCGACTTCAAGTTGCGCCTGGAACTTCCCTGCCCAAGTCACGTCCTTGAGCGACTTCCAGGCGCTGACGCGGGCAGGGATCCATCGGTAGGCGTGGATCGGCGCGGCGTACTGAGGGAGAGGTTCTGGCAAGCGTAGCATCTTGGCGTCCCATTCGTCGTCTTCGAGAAGCTCCTGATTGAGGACACATTGCGGAAGCCCGTCGTAGCCGCCTTCGCACATCGCCTGCGTGTGTTCATCACGCACGAGCACCCAGTGGGCATCGTAAGCAAAAGACAATTGACACGTCGAGCAGGGAATGAGCGCATGCGGAATAACGGACGGGTCCATAGTTGCCTCAATTCGAATCAGTTGGTTCGTACGTGCACTTGAAGGCGAGTCAGGATTGGGAACGAAGTGATGGCAAGTCCAACTCACCAGGCCAAACAATGTGGTTCGTGCTGAAGGAGCTGCATTTCGACGGAGGACAGATTTCGGCCGAGTTGAATTACGCAATATGTAGCTCGTTCCTTGGTTTGGAGCTCCAGGTCCACAGGGGCGTTTGCACCCACCCACCGGGCGACGGAGGTCATCAACGGGAGTTTTTCGAAAGCGGCGATGACGCGGCAAAATGACTTATGCGCGGGCCAGCTGGCGCGTTGGCAAGCTGGTATGCTGTTATGTAGTATCTCTCGCGGATGAAAATGGCGTATGAGACTTGCCTGGATTGCAGTAGCAGACGAGATGACAGCCGGAGCATTTTTGGATCTTGATATGATTGGATGGGCGGGCATGACAATGATAGCACGCGCCGCCAACAGGCAGCGATACAGGGCAAGGGCGTTGGCATCGGCGTATCTGGCGAGCCTGAATTCGTTCACTATTGGAGGGATAAGCTCAAAGAGAAGCTCTCAAAACTCGGAATCCGTTTTCTGCCCATTAGGGATGGGTACGCCGGCGGCCGATTGGAAACGCGAAGATGAATGAAGGACCGCTCTTCATGACAGTCCGGAGAAATCTTCATGCCACATACCTGGACGTTTAATGGATGAGTTTAGCTTCGGTGCATCAAGCGCAGCGGGGTAGAAAGGCGTCGAGAGAAATGGAAGAGGGAGAGTGAGGCGAAGTCACGGCGTGACGCCTTCGTAACGTAGTCTCTCATAGACAGACGCTTCAACACGAAGCTCGTGCCTTGCTTGTTGAAGTCTGTTGGCTATCAGGGGGGTCCGATCGGACTTCCAGCTTATTACCAAACTTTTGGCGGGCGAATCGCAGTGATTACCAATCTTTTATCAATCATTTGGCAAATACTCATAAAGTGACCATCAAACTTTTTGAATAGCTCAATATCTCGGCCAATTTGCAAAATTCTGAAGAGACAGAACTCTTCTGAGCAGGGTAAAGTATGACTTTGCATCTTTGCCCGCTGCAAATACATGATTCCCAGTGCTGCAGAGTTGATTGGTAATAAGCGGAAACCCCGATCGGACCCCCTTTGTAACAACAGGACTATTCGTAACGCCTGTCTCTTGCCTTCTTCCTCCACGTGCATAGTCGTTTGGATGCTCTGGGAGATTTCGTGCCTGTTTAACCCCAGAAATAACCACAGGAACCTAATTCAGGAGAATCCATCGATTAAAGCTTTCATCATGTTGATTTGGAGCGGGACTCTGCGCCGTACTCAGGCTAATGATGGCTATTTCTTCGCAATTTCTCTCTGAAGTGCGCCGAACGAACAAAACTAATGCGATACGGCCTAATTTCCTCGGAACTGTTCGGGTCGAAATCATCTCCGCCGCCAACTTCTTGTTCTTGGCCCGCTTATCCAACTTTCCCCTTCGACAGGATCAAAATTAATACTACATTGCAGAACAGGTTCAATACAAGGAAGATCCCGGACGCCCATTCCACGTACCTTTCCTCCGCTTCCTCAGGCGAAGCCTTGTTTCTGGCCCATAGCTATACAGCTGTGTGTATGCGCCGACCTTTGGGAGAATTTATCAGCTTCAGCTGAGGCGAAGACAGGTCGCGCAACACACCCGGCTGGAGTGAAAGCTAGATGCGTGAGGAAGCGGAACCAGCCCGCGCCGTGTCTGTTTGGATTAGTAATAAGCTTTCACCTTGACATTGAGTGGGAGAGGGAACTTACCGCTGGAGTCCCGAGCGAATTAGACCCGGATGCAGAGCGCATGAAACGAGTATGTCGGAGTGTTTTTCATTGTAATAATCTGACAAGTAGATGTTGCTCATCTTGCTCTGGCCATACAACTTCCTAAAGCCAAGAATTCCGGTCAGGCGCCCGGTGAACCAAAATCAGATCCAATTGCCGAGGCGCCCTGAAGCTGTGGCGAAGGCGATCCCTGCGTCTGGAGCATCGGAATGTCTAACAGACGACGTGTTGATGATCCTGGCGGGTATTTGGCTTTCCCCCTGGGGTTTTGCCAACGCCGGGAGCTGGATACTCAGGTCATCAACGAATTCTACCATCGAATGGGGCCAGGATATACCAGAACCTCAGTGAATAGAAAGTGACCGATAGCGTTAATCCCGAACTCTAGTGAAAAGATCGCCGGAGGCCATAGGTTCGGAACATGACTAGCACGTGCTTCGCTGCACTTTCTGAGAAGGGGCTTGTCTCAAACTCCGGAAAAATGGGGATGTGTTTGACGCGTTCTGCTGCTTCACCGACTGCCTGGATTGCCTGGGTCAAAGCCTAAGATTCCCGGTAACGTAAGTTACTGGGTCTTAGAGAGCCCGATTTTTAGATTTTGGCCGTGCATCACATTTTCGTCAGCAGTTTTTGCGTCAGCAATGATCTCTTGATCTCTCGCCGCCAAAATCTTCGGCTTTATCACTGCGGCGCCTGAGCCGCTGATTAACGTCCAAGGAGTTCATAATTCTGCTTAGGACATGGTCCGATTCTCTCGCTCTTGTGCTTTCACTGCTCCGCAACCTCGCTCTTGTTTTTTTTTTTTTTCTTGAAAGGCTTCTCGGCTGCTGCATGAGCTATTTCTTGTGGCTCTATTTTTCATGCTTTCCTTTGAGCTCTCACACATTGAGTCAACATTCAACTGGAAGTTTTATGCCTCCAACTAAGGAGTGCACATATATATGGGTGATATAATGTGCAAAAAATTAATGTCATTTTGCAGGGTCGACGGCATCTTACATCGGATTTTTATGGCACATATACTGTGTAAAAAGTACTCTCATGCAACTTGTGTTCAAATCACAACTTTTTCACCACAACGTCCCTCAAAATTGAAGAATTCTAACAACTTTTGTTGCCTGCAGGTGAGTACCTGCAACTTCCCACTCCATTCCTGCAGCTAGTTATTTGCATGCAGCCTGGTGCCTGCAACTATGTATTGTTGCAACTACCATGCCATTGGATGTTTTCCACTCAATTGCCCTTTTCCAACTTCAACTTGAGTATTTTCAAGTCGGCCAGCAGTCACAGAGCTAGATGTTCTGATCCGGACATTGATATTGCATTGCTGAATTAATGCCAGAAAGATTTCATCTATTTGTGTGACAGTCCATTCAGTAGATCAACTCTGGTTGACCTGCATGAATTATTGTGGACTTCAAAGTTGACATTACTGTACTCTGAGACCCGCCTTAGAGTCTAAGGCATTGCACACAAAACTTCAACCATTGACACATCGGGCAATTTTTCAGCGAGACTGTGATGGTTCCCAATAGATTTAACCCTTTCAGGGATGACATGAATGTCTGTGGACTATTTACACTCTTTCCATGCACCATACGACTCGGGTAAACCCAAAGAAATTCACCGCGAGGATGTCATGATGGTGGGACTGATGGGAATCATGGGATCAACAGAATCTGAATTCGGCCTTTTTATTTATCCCCGTACTTGTGTGTAGAAGGTGTTGGGCTGGCCTCCAGGATGTAAGAAACCCTTATGAACAAACACCCCAAGTGTGTTGGCAAAAAATAGAAGTTGTGAGCACATGCTCACAGGCATGGTTGCAAAGTTGTAGTTATGCACAGGAAAAACTGACCACTTGCAACTTCCGAGAATAGATGCCTCCGCAAGGGAGGTTGTAAGCAGGTTTGCAATTTTGTGGCAAGGTGCAAGCCAAAAACCCTGCTTTCAACCCAAGATGTAAGTTAAGTACTTTTTGCATGCTATATGCCATACATATACTATGCTGCCTCACATTTGCTACACTGACAAAAGGTCCAGAGCCTTCCAGGAAGACCATTGTGTCTCATATCTTCTTTTTTTGAGTCATTACCTACTTGGCATCCAAACTCGGGACACCTCTGCTCTAGCAAAAGCCATATTTCTGGTTGAATGCAAAGGCCGTTGTGAGGGTGCTAGGCACCCTACATGTGTCACAACGGACCAGCGGACATGCCAACGTCCCGATCAGGCTTCTTGCCTTCCCGAATGGTCTCACGACGACTGTCCAGTGGAGCCGTTCCCCATCCTCACCTATCCTCTGCGCCACAGCACTGCGTCCTCGTACGCTCCCCGACTGTCCAGCACAGACGCGCGACTTGACAAACCACCATGACGCCAAAGTCCGATGGGAGCGCCTTCTCGACCACCGTCCGGGACGACCGATTCCCAATACTCGCTCCTGCGCACATTCCGACCAGAGGAGGCTCTCGAATCCATGTCCAGGATGGCCCTCTCAGTCACCTACGCCCTCACACCTCGTGGAATCACCATGGACTCGCCGAAAGGCAGTTCGTCCCAGAAAGCCGTTCACCAATTTGCCTTCCATTACCTACCTGAAACCGTTGGACCCTGTTTCAGCCCCTCCTCGTCACATAACGCACGACCCGAAGGAGGTAGGGGGAAAGGTATAAAAGGGAGACGGGAACGGACCCAGTAGTCAGTAGTTCCTGGGTGAAGCCCACTGGACGTCGGATCCCCTGCACTGTTCCACAGTGTACCTTAGTCCACACCCAATACCAACCACTCACTTGCTTCACAGCACTTTACTTCTAACTCCCCTTGCAGCTTAAGTCCATAAGCTCGCACCCCACAATCCTTTTTCTAGCCTCAGCTCATCGACAAACCGACCATCCCAGCCGGACGCACAGGCCCTCGACCAGTTTATTCACACACACACACTCCCTACGGCCACCGTCCCGACGAGACGGTCCACCCTCATTTATCACCACCACCCAAGGGCGACCCAATAAGCCTTGTAATCCCCTTAAAATCACACCCAAAATCCCCTAGAGGACGAATACGCTGTTGCCAGTGTAAACCAATTCACACACCAGCACCGCAGTCCCAATCACAACTGGAGCCCACCGCGAGGGGATTTTTTTGTTGATTTTTTCCGGAGAAAGGCCTAATTCGCCATTCCCACCGAAACACGAGCCGCTTCGAGGCGTAACGTGCAGCAGGAGATCACCCTATCCGAAAACAACCCGCTAAACCGAAACCGTCCCGGACAGACGACCCCGCTCCAGCCCCTGATTGTCGAGCCCCCGTCCCGGGATATTTCCTCAGCCGAATCCACGCCCTTAACCGAGCTCTCCCCGGACGACTCACTCAACTCCATACCTCCCCTCGACACTGATTCTTCTAACTCGATCACCCTCTTGACCGAATCCAGCATCACTCCTTCCCCGCCACCTGCACCGAAAAAGACGATGAAGACCTTACCCGGACGCACAGCCCGTGGGGCCCCCGAATTCGACGGGAAAGCCTTAAACCTCGCCAGATATTGGGAGGACGTGGAGGAGTTGGCCGAAGCCCTGGAGAGAGGCACGGACCCGGAGCGGATAAAAATTGCCATGCGCTACATTTCCAGAGAGGATGAAGTCCTCTGGAAAGCGTGCAATCAACCGGGTCTGCCACTGACCACATGGGCCGAATTCAAAACCAAAGTCCAGGAGCTGTATCCAGGCTCCGACGGGGTGAGAATGTTCACCCTGAAAGACCTCCAGACTCTCCTCAGCGAACGGTCGCTCAAGAAGATCAGGGACAAGGGCGATTTTTCCGAATACCACCGGAGATTCCGCACCATTGCATCACATCTTCTGGCCGAAGGGGAAATGTCCACAATTGAGGAGCAGAGGGAATTCCCTAAGGGAATGGACGAGCACTTCCGCAACTGCGTCTACTGGAGGCTACAGATCGTCAAACCGCACCATCCGAGCGACACGCCATATGCTCTAGAAGACATGGTTAAAGCGGCCAAGCACATATTGGACGAACCAGCGGACACCGGGGCCGACGGAACGGATAACTCCTTCATCAAAAAGGAGATGGTCGATTTGGGAGAAGCGTTCGCGAAAATGAACGCCAGATATCACATCGACATGCAATCGCTCCAGCGGGCCGTTGGAAATATGCCGAACCAGCCACCTCGCCCGACATACCCCATGTACCAGGCAACCGCTCTCGAGACCGTCGCACCTCCGGCCATGTACCAACCACCCGAGAGACTCCAGGGGGGGTACTGTCCCCAGTACCCGGGGAACCAATCCTTCCAACGGGAACCATGGGCCAATCGCGACAACGGGATGATGCGTCCTTCCGGGATGTTCCAACCGGGGGAATGTATGTTCTGTTCCACCACAGGACATTTCCTTCGAGAATGCCCGCTCGCGGCAGAGTACATGCGCGCGGGAAAATGCTTCCGGAATAACGACGGGAAGCTGGTTCTGCCAAATGGGAGATTCGTTCCCCGCGGCATTGTGGGACGAAACCTTGCGGAAAGAATCGACAGGTACCTCTCGGAGGGGAACCCCCAGAACCAGCCGCCACCAAACCCTGGACCTCCCCGTCCCGTCCAGATGCAGACGTTCGAAAGGGATCAGCCACCTCATACAGTATCCTCGATGTCTTACACCACCTGCTCTCCGGCCCAGACCCTTGCTTTTGGCCGAGTCCCTGCCGCGGAGGATTCATAGGAGGATAATGCGGCGGTTTGGAGCACCGAGAGGGGAGGGAATTCCAAGGAGGTCCCCGAGGTGGTAATGCAGAAAAGAGGCCCGACGAAGCCAGGACCCAAGTTCCCTTCACCTCCTGCACCACCAAAGGCTGCCCCTGCGAAGCTATCGCACCCCCAGCCCGACCGTCCCGGCCAGCCGCCCGCGTTCAAATACCAGGCGCCTATCAAGAACCCAATGCTCGTCAAAGCCGTTATCCAACGAGCCCTGAAAACGGAAATGACGATCTCCAACGAGGAGTTATGCACCATATCACCGGAATTTCGCAAATACTACCACGAAAATACCGTGACTAAGCGGATTCCCACGGTTGAAATTTCGATGATCGCAGCCGGAGACGAAGATGGAGATGGGACGGAGGAAAGGCCAGCACTGGTACTCCGATGGGAAGAACAAGACGAGCCCAGGGGCCACCTCCTAACGGCATCCCCCATCGATTCACTCCGCGTCCTGGATGTCCTGGTGAACGATACACTGACGGTCGCCTGCACGCTCGACCAAGGATCAGAAATTGTTGCCATGAACCAGCCGATATGGCAGCAGCTCGGAGTTTCGCTCACCCCGGACAAGACCCTCACCATGGAATCAGCGGACTCGAACCAGAGTACGACAGCAGGCGTTGTGGAAAATCTGAAGATCACGGTCGGCGACATCGATCTCCTCCTCCAAGTGCACGTTGTGGACGGTGCACCCTTCAACATATTAATGGGCCGACCCTTCTTCCGCTTCACCGAGTGTCAGACCAAGGACCGGACGGACGGGACGCAGGAGTTGACAATCACTTGCCCCAACACGGGCAAGGTGATCGCGATCCCCACACGGTAGAAACCCCCGAAACCGTCCCACCAGGCCGAAGTGAACCCCTTCCAAACCTTCGACATAGAAGGAATGGGTTTTGCCTGAAGGAGGATGAAAACCCGCGTCCTCCGCCATCGGCCACGGTCTCAACTATGTTTTGGAAAACTACGCCCCCAGGGCCTGGAGCCAACATCCGTCCCATATCGCCGGTGTCGAGAAAGCCCGCACCCGAGGTGCCTGGCTTCTCTTTCGAGCAACTCAAACCCCCCATGGTGCTCTACGCACTGGAAGGGACAAATACGATCGACTGCCGCCCCATTTTCATTCACGACACGACGATCCAGTGGGAAATCTCCCGCAGTACCTGGAGTACTGCCTGGACCAAATGTACGATTACGACAATTCAGCCCACGTATGGATAAAAGGAGAAGTCTCGCCGGAGACGAAGAAAGGCGAAGAAGAAAAAGTACAAGCCGGTGGCGGATCGGGTCCACTCAGTTGCGGCAACCTTGCCAGAGGAGTTTGGGATCGTTCAGCATCTCCCATCAGATCCCCTCGAAGGCATGCCGGTGTTAAATCCGAACCCGGCAGCATTCGTCCCCGGAGAACAATACACGGCCGAGAGGAGCATGGAGATGAAAATCAACGAGGACGGGTTCTTATAGCCGGAAGAAGAAAAGCTGGTGCACGAAGTCATCAGGAACCACGAGATGGCGTTCGCCTGGGACGAGACAGAAAGAGGACACTTCTGCGAGGACTATTTCGAACCGGTCAAGATCCCTGTCCTAGCCCACACTCCGTGGCAGGAGAGAAACATCCCAATACCACCAGGGATCCGGGACGAGGTCATCGAGATCATATGAGGAAAAATCAAGACCGGGGTCTATGAACCGTCCAGTTCGTCCTATCGGACGAATTGGTTCATGGTTTCCAAATCCAACGGCTCCCTCCACCTAGTTCACAACCTCCAACCCCTAAATGGAGTCGTCATTAAAGACAGTGGATGTCCGCCCATAGTGGAGGTCTATGCCGAGTCTTTTGGCAGATGCACGGTTTACGGGATATTTGACCTATTCGTTGGATTCGATCACAGGATGCTCAATATAGCGTCCCGAGACTTCACCACATTCCAGGGTCCATTCGGCACTCTCCGACTCACTCGCCTTCCCCAGGGATATACCAACTCCATCCAGATTCAGCAGGGGGACATTTATTTCATCCTCCAGGACAAAATTCCCCACATCACCCAGCCTTTCGTCGATGACATCCCGGTTAAAGGACCTACGACCTACTACAAGAAGGAAGACGGCTCGTTCGAAACCATTCCGGAAAATGCGGGAATTCGCCGGTTCATTTGGGAGCATATGGGGAACATCAACCGGATTTGCCAACAAATCAGGCACGCTGGCGGGACGTTCAACGCGAAGAAATCCTTCTTCGCGGTACCGCGGATAAAGGTCGTGGGGCACGTTTGCAGCTTCGAAGGCAGAACGGCCGACAGGGCCAAAGTGCAGAAAATTCGCGACTGGCCCGAGTGCCAGGACTTAACCGATGTCCGGGCGCTCCTTGGAACGCTCGGACTGATGCGAATTTTCATCAAAGACTTCGCCAAGCACGCGAGGCCCTTGGTCCAATTGACCCGGAAGGACGCGCCGTTCGAATTTGGCGCTCCCCAACGCGAGTCCATGGAGAAACTGAAACAACTCCTCATCGACTCACCGGCAATCCGACAAATTGACTACGCCTCTGGCAGACAAGTTATACTGGCCGTCGACTCGTCCTACATCGCTGTCGGATATATCCTCTACCAGGCCGGCGAGGACGGGAAGGAATATCCATCCCGTTTCGGCTCAATTACGTGGAATGAACGAGAATCGCGTTACTCCCAGGCGAAACTGGAACTGTACGGGTTGTTCCGCGCCCTCAAGGCGTGTAGGCTCTACCTTGTTGGTGTCAAAAACCTGATAGTACGGGTTGACGCCAAGTACATCAAGGGGATGCTGAACAATCCGGACATTCAGCCCAACGCCACCATAAACAGGTGGATAGCCGCCATCCTCCTCTTCGATTTCACCCTGGAACATACCCCCGGCGCAACGCACGCCCCGGACGGTTTGTCCCGACGTCGACCAGCGCCAGAAGATTCGTCCGAGGGGAGTGATGTGGAAGAATGGATTGATCGAGCCTGTGGATTTGCCATCAAGGCAATGAACGGCAGTCCCCGACGACGGAGTTCCCTGATGGAGACAATCCCCGCTTCGCACATCACGATTTCTGGCAGGAAGTTGAGTAGCCGAGAGCGACAGGGGTTATCCAACGCCGTTCGTCCCTTCTCGGCGAAATACGCTGCGCGGGTTTACATCAACAAGATTGAGACCCAGGAGTGCGAGATACCTGTCTCAGAAAAATCCGAGGCCAAGGAGAAGGAGCTGATCGTGATCAGGGAGTTCCTGACTTCAAAAGCGCGGCCGTCCGGGATGGCCGACAAACTCTACGAGGCATTTATCCGGAAATGTCGCCAATTCTTCATCCTCCAAGGAGTGCTCTGGAGAAAGGACGATCACGGGGAGCACAAGCTGGTGCTGGTGAAGGGAAAGAGAGCCGAAATATTGCGCCAAGTGCATGACGAACTCGGCCACAAAGGGTTCTTCATCACGAGGAAGCGGCTCCTGGACCAATTTTGGTGGCCCATGATGGATCGAGACCTTAAATGGTACTTGGAGACATGCCATGAGTGCCAGATTCGTTCCACGGAGAAAATCAACATACCGCCCACAGTGGCCGTTCCGCTCCCTCTCTTCCACAAATTATACGCCGACACCATGCTCCTTCCCCGATCCAATGGCTACCGATACATCGCCCAGGCGAGGTGTTCGCTCATCTCCTGGCCCGAATAGAGGATGTTGGACGACGAAAACACCTACTCCCTCGGATGCTTCATTTTCGAAGAAATCCTCTGCAGATGGGGAGCAGTCGCCGAGATTGTCACGGACAACGGTCCGGCCTGGGTTAAAGCCGTCGACTGGCTCGCCAAACAATACGGGATCAACCAAATAAAAATATCCGGCTACAACTCGAGGGGAAACGGCCCAGTGGAACAGAGGCACTACAATGTTCGGGAGGCCATTTCCAAGGCTTGCGAGGGCGACCTCACAACCTGGACGGAAAAGGTGTTCTACGTCTTTTGGGTCGAACGTGTCTCCATTCAAAAATCCACCGGTTACTCGCCTTATTACCTCGCCCACGGAGTTGAACCGCTATTTCCCTTCGACATCGTCGAGGCCACCTACATGATGAACATTTTTGGCGACAAAATGACCACCCCAGAGCTCATCGCGACCAGGGCGCTCCAGCTGATGAAACGGAAGGAGGACCTGGAGAAGCTGAAGTCGACGGTCTACGAAGCAAGGATCCGAAGCGTCCGGCAATGGGAAAGGGATCACCAGAAAAAGATCACCGAATTGGTGTTCGAACCTGGCGCCCTGGTCCTGGTTCGGAATTCGTCCATCGAGAACGAACTCTCCCGGAAGGCGAAACCGCGGTACATGGGACCCATGGTCGTTGTCGAAAGACGATCGCCGAGCTCCTATATCCTTGCCGAGTTGGACAGCGTGGTATCTAAAACAACGGCCACCGCGTTCCGGGTGATCCCGTACCACCCGAGGTCCCAGATCAGGATTCCCATCACCAAGTTCATCGAAAAGCCCCTGCCGCGTAAAGGAACGAACCAGAACCCCGATGGGGAGATGCTGGGAAGCGCCGGTACGAGGGGCAGTCGGCAGAACCGTCAAGCGCTGACCGTCCAGAAACGCCGGTCGACGAGGACTAGGCGATCGAGCGCCACAGACATGACTTTCCCTCTATCAAACTAATTCCATGTACGAAGAACCGGCTCCCACCATTTAATAAAGAACCTTTCGACCTCATCCTATCCTTCTCCTGCCGACTGGCCCCGCCGGACGATCCCCAAGTCGGCTGAGAAAATAGCCCACGCTCCTTTCGGCCTGAAGATAATCACGAAACCTTACGACACAGAGCTCGACCTCAGGGAGCAAAACGAGTAATGAAACAGGGGACGCGAAGAAAAAGACGAAGAAGACGCACCGACCGTCTGGGACGGTCGAGGCAAAGCGGAAAAACATTGACGAAAGAAGACGACCATGACCGCGAGGAGACTATCGAAAAACCCAGGAGAAGCAGGACACGTGACGAGGCGCGACGCGCCAAACCAAATATCGGGAAGTCCGGCACGCGGAATTTCCCATCACGTGAAGGAACGCGTCCCGGACGCGTCAACTTATAAATTCCCGGCAACTCACGATTCACGCCCGAAAAATACACGAAAACATCGCAAATTTATGCTGGATCTTCTACGACGTACAAAGGAGTACGGAAAACCCGAGCGGCGACACGAGCCCAAGAAAACACGACAACGAGTCCACGAAACACAGAAAAACAACAGATATTGGCGGATTTTAGCAGTCCTCCTCATCCCAGCCGCTACTGGGGAGTTCGGACACCACGACACGCGATTCACCACGACGACCTCCACGACACCATCCCCCTCGGCCTCCCTACGCATGATCCATCTCCACGTCTTCGCCCATCAGATCCACAACGCGCCGGCGGCCTTCAGCAAGTTCTCGTGTTCCTCCTTCTTCACCCGACCAGTGTCGGGGGAAAGAGTAGGAAATCTGCCAGAAGCCAGGGGACCGTTCGCGCGAGCCGCGAGGCGTAATCGCTACTTCCCCAAACTCAGGCGAAAGGGCGAGCCATGACGGCGATGGAAGTCCACCACTGTTCGAATCCACCCACCCGCATCCTGGAGCACACCCACGGAAGGCGCACGAGGCGCCGGCTGCGCAGGACGAGGCGTCGAAGCACGGATCCCAGACCCAGAAGCAAACGGGGAGATCCTTCTGGCGATGTTGGGCATGGCGGCAGCAGGACCGAAGGAACGGACGGCCCATTGACAGGCGAAGGGACTCGAGGCGGCGTACAAGAACCCAGGCGCGGCGGAGAAGAGCGCGCGAGGGACGAAAGTCGCGGCGGCGTGCGCGCGGCGGGAACCATGGGCGACGCCTCGCCGGAGCCAGAACGGGAACCTGTCGTTAGGTCGTCCGGCGGGGCGTTCAAAGTGACGACGGGCGGCATTGAGGAGAACCGCGGCGAAGTCGGCGCGGGCACAGCGAGCAAACGACCAGGGGAACACCTTGGAGGCAGGAGACCGACCGGCGTGCCGAATTGAAGAGAAGGCGCAGGACCCTGAAGAACTCCGCCACCAGAAATGGGCGAAGCAGCACGCGGTGACCCGATGGGCGGGGAATCGAGGGAGAAGGGCACGACTTGCCGCTCTGCGACAACAGGAGAAATGTCCATGGGGGACGGCGAATCACTATGCGGCGCAAGGAGCGACGTAGACGCGGTTCCCCCGCCCTCCAACCTCATCCCATCCTCCTCCACCGCCTTCGAAGGACTCGACGCCGCCTGGCGAATTTGGCGCTCCATGACGTTTCCGATATCCTGCGCGCCGCGCACAAACTCCTCCATCATATGTCCAAACGTACTCGCGGCGCGCTCGACAATCTCTTCAGTTTCCTGGCCACTATTTGAAGCTGAGGCGCTTGAACTGGCGACAGGAGGAAAGGCGGTCGACAGGCCCGACGGGACGCTTGAGAAGAAAGTGGAAGGACCCGCGGTGGGATTGGTGGCGGATGAAGCTGCGGCAAATGAAGAACCCGGAACGGGCTGCAATCCAAGGACACCATACCCCGGCTGCTGACAGCGAAAAAGGCAGCGCGCGAGCATGCGCTCGTTGATGTTAACGCCAGCAATCGCCGACATGTACTCGGCAAACCAGTCGCACACGAAGTCAGTGTATGCAGCGTTCAAGAGCGGGAGCTGGCGGTCCTGGTGGAAACCAATTAGTGCCGCGCTTCACATCAAAGCTACGGAGGACTTACCCGTTTCCGTCCAATCGAACTCGGAACGTGAGGTGCGGCAAGCGTGATGAGCAGCGCGGCAGCTGTTGCAACCATCCACCAGGGCCGCTGTGCCTTCGTGGATCCGGGTGCAAGGGCGCTTGTGTTTCCGGCACATACAACACCCTGGACAAAGTGAGAAGGATGGTCAGGAGAGATAAAATGGATGACGAAAGGACAACTCACCGGCCCCCGAGTGAAGAAGACGATACCAGGCAACACCTTCGTTAGGACCTTCCAAACTTCGAGGTTACGCGCGAGCGCCGGGGACGCAACAAGGGAATGGTCCCACCCGCGGTTATTCAAGGGACCGCCGCGCAGGCTGAAAGGTTGCCGCCAGAAAAGGATCGTTCGCCGATGCCACGCCAACGCGTCGTATGTGGAAGGCTCGCCCGCCTCCCCCCTCATCATCAGGATCCACGCGCCCGCCTTTTTGCTCCTCGACTTACGCACCTGGGGCGACTACTCCGCTTCGCTTCTTCCCCTTCCGCTTCTTTCCAACCGACGTCGCCGAATCACTATGACCCTGTCCCCACGTCCAGAAGCGGGGGATCGTCAATCAGGGGCGGTGCAGGATCTGCAGCGCCATGTGCGGGACGTTGGAGGAAGGAAGCACGTGCTGCCAGTTCGACGAACTGGAAGGCGAGGAGGGGGCGGAGCGGCAGAAGCGGGAAGGGTGACTCGCCCCGCGTGATGATTCTCAATAAACCCGAGTGAAAGAGAAACGGAGCGTGCGCCGCACAATCTGCGCCGTTCTTCGTGATGAGACATTTCCACGCGTCGGTCACGTCTCCAGTGGCTAGAAATCAACATCGCGCTCACTTCGACCTCGCGCTTCCAGCGCTCAGCTCCTTCTCGAATTTGGCGCGGCACTTCCCTCCAGGTTGTTTCTGGCCGTCCTCTGCAGGAAAAAGACTTCGTCACGGCCTTCTGCATAGCCTCGTATGCGAGGGCTGACTCCAATCCGCTAGAGCTGAAAGCACTGGTTCTGGGCGCCCGCTGAAAAACTGAAGACCGGGTTTCTCGATCCAACGGGAAAAGAAAGGTCGTACCGGTTAGGGAGCTCTCACGGAGTGATGGGTCGGTAAAGGAGGTTCTGATACCGGAAGGCGTCCAAAGACACGCGAAGGGAATAGTATGTTCGACGAACCGCCTCGGGGGTAGTTCCAGCGCTACAAATCCAGGACCCCCAGTTGGAGACGAACCACTTCGGCCTCTTGAGGCACGCGACAATTCTCCTCTGCCTCGCCAAACTTCATCTCGGACGGACCAAAGCGCTTGACGAACTGGGCCATGGGAGCGACGCGGATCGAGTAATGACGAGGGGGGCGCATGTCTCCCTAACGCTGAGCGGGCAGCCAGCGCGGATGGGGGCGATGGTCAAACGCGGGAAGGACAACTTTGGAGAGGTCGCGCGTGACAACGAAGGACAAGGGACCGCGAGGAATGGGGAGCGTGGGGTCAAGATATTGTGCCCTCCTCTGTTCTCGAGGACGGTCTCGTCGTCGACAACACCGCCGTCGACCTTCGTTGCCAGAAGTTGTCTCAGGCACGCCGCTGCCAGGGGAACTCGCGCGCCCGCCATGATGTTCCGAATCGGAGTCCTCGCTGCTGTCGGACGAAGCGGCGGACTCCTCAGAATCAACGTCGTCCGGGAGGGCCTGGTGCTGTTTGCTCGGTTTGGCAGAAGGCTTGTCGCCGCGCGTGGCCGGAGACTACGCGGGGAGGATCAGCCAAAACCGATACAAGAAAATCAAGCGGCACGCACCGACTAGGAGCCTTACTAGCGCCCCTGCTCCCCTTCAACGTCGCGCCCGTCTCTTTCGTTGGTGGAGGCACTGGAGCCCTCGCTCCGGCGAACAGATGGCTTCGCGGCGGCGCTTGACATAGCACAGGAGATCCCGAACGGTCACGAAAAGAATGAAAGAAGCAGAAGAGAAAGGCCAGGTTGGACGACGGGACGAGAGGAGGGCACTC
>JARJLE010000701.1:0-20015 GCA_029289555.1 Mycena latifolia
AAGTTTTTCACCTGAAAAATCTGGTGAAAAACTTGAAACCTAGTTTCATCGTGAGATAGTATTGACTCCCACAGTGAGGTCAGAAGCATCAACACTCATTCAACTAGGTAGGTGCAGATTCATGGTCCCCCGGTGAAACGGTGCACCTAAGTATAGGCTGAAATGCAGTAAGGTCTTCAGATAGATGCTAACGAACAGCACCACACTAAATCACTAACACACACTACACACACAACACACAACCAATACGAAGTGCGAGATAATTGAGTTCGGGTCACCCTGCAGTATACAGGTAAGATGGAACTTCGTGGGAGGGATCAACTCAAAGAAGGATCAATCAGAACCTCTAGGAGCCTACAGTAGTTTGAAAACCACTAAAAGTGCGCAGCTCTGACACAAGGTATCGGAGTTTAGGTAGATGAAAGCTTGCTCTGGGAACCACAGTAGGTTCACGAACTGTGCACAGCTACGACCAGCCTACTAAACGGGGCTGATTCCAATAGCGGACATGACTACGACCGTTCTACTAAGGCGGGAACGATTCCAATAGCCCAACTAACGAACTACGACCGGCCTACTATGCGTGGACGATTCCAATAGAACACTAGCCTGCCTCGTGCAACTTAACAGAGGACTTTCGAACTCGCCGTGACCCTCCACGAGACGAGGTTGAAGTGATTGGCTTAGATGATCTTTAAAGCTTATGGAGCCAACAAAATCAAAGCTTCTGTATTAATGAATCTACACAAGAGAAATGTTTTATATCACAAATCTCCGCACAGATACAGAGGACACCAACACCTTTGACAGGTGGCTTCGACTTCCGTCTAAGCGCAACCAAGGGGGCAAGGATGAACTAGAAATCCATCTAGAAACACCGAGGGTGAGCTCCTGTAAGGGGGTTCTACGTGGTCTTTTATAGGTTTTCGATAAATACATGACAGATGACTATGAATAAGAAAGAATAAGAGAAAATGAGTAACTGAGAGCTTCGGAACAGAATAGGAATAGTGACGCAGCCTTCAGTGGTGGTGGGATAGGTGCCCGGCATCGGACAGTCATCAGAAATGACTTCGCGAACCGTTCTGGGTATATTTGAAATATTGTAGCCAGGCCGAAGGGTTTCGCAACCCGGCCTGCTGCCTTGGTGTACACGTCCCACAGGCATGGTTGATAATCCACCCTGTGTGTCTGCCCAGCCTCGTAAGAGCGGTAAATCACTTGTCCGGCCGCTCGCGAACGCGAGGCCCTCCGGCTTCGGCTCAAGACTACTCCGATCGCCCATATGCTTCCACTTTGGCAGTGTTTGGCCTTCGCGACCGCGTCGCGACCATCACATGTGGTCCCCTTGACCCAGGGTTGACTACTGCTTGAACCAACCCGTGCCAGGTATCAATAGTCAGAGGTTCGCGAACCTCAATGTCCGTTCGCGAACTTGTTCCTTTGCCCTTTCAGTTATAAGTCCACTGAGAGTGAGGTTCGCGAATATTTAACGTTCATTCGCGAACTGTTCTGCAGCCCTTCCATGGAAGTGGTGTTTGCGAACTGTTCCCTGCCCTTTGTCTGGCGCAGTACAATCCACGAAGGGTGTCAAGGCTTTTGTTATATCCTGGGTATGGTATCTAGCCTGCAGGGCAAGCTGCTTCCCGGATCACAAGAAACAACTCTGTCTGATGGAGTTCGCGAACACTTCTAGGATCATGAAGCGGATCCCCTATGTTTATAAGGACCGCACTTCTATGCCTCCACAGTGCGTGCTAACCCTCTAGCATCATTAATACACAGTCGGCAGTTTGGAGCTCACTCCGGCTTAATTGTATACCACCGAACAGAGGTTCTTAGAATAGTGCTAAGAATCGCGAAAATGCGTGATTACACAGGTGGTTCAAAACCAGTCGTATCACCGGCCTCTCCACATCTTTCTGATCCACTTTTAGGCAGATCCAAGGGGTCAGTTATTAGTCCTGCACGGGTATCAATGTGCACTGGATCATAGTTGGCCCAATGCAGGTCAAATCTTGAACGATGTTCAGAATGCCTAACCAATGTTCTAGCCCAAAGACTGAGATTTAAACGTGGGCCATCACACCCAACACTCCACAGCCAATCTCGTATAATCAAGTGTTTCCCATAGTTCCAAAAGTAGCTCGCACTAGGTGAGCTCGCAGAATCAATCCTTAAGTCTTCCCACACCTTCCTAACCAATTTTTAGACAATTCCATGGCCAAGGGGGTCCATTCTTAGTCTCGCACATGAATAGAGCCGATGTCTGCCATAAATGTGCCTAGCGCGAAGTCTCGGAAGGATCGAGAGGAGCTGAAGGCATGCAGACCAATGTAATGCCATGTGCCTCAAGATATTCTGAGTGCTCAATCATTGGTTCAAGGCTTAGGAAGGCCATCCTCCTCGGCGGGTCGGCTAGACCCATTAGGGATGCAAAAGCGGCAGCACCCTGCTGAGGGCACTCAGGCAGAACTCTATGAGAGTGAACGTCTGCACTAAGGGTAAACACCGCTGGCATGAGGGGTGGGCATCTGCTTTCTTTGAACCATGGAGCAGCATGTGGGTTTGTCTTCAACACTTTCTTGCATGCTGGCCGAAGGCAAGAAGTTTTGGCTTTGCCAGTGTTGTGCCTTTGGCTGTCTCCGTGCTGGTTCTCAGCCAGAAACAGTGAATCTAATATCATTCTTTGTGCTTATATTAGGGGCAGTCAGAGTAGTCAGTTTTGAGGCGGTTTTGATGGTCAGTTTTAAAAAAGGTTCTGATTTATTTATCGTGAGATATTTGCAGAACCGTCTCGATTTGCAGAACCGCCTCTGGAGGTGGTTCTGCAGCCGGTTCTGCAAAGGTTTTGGAGCCGGTTCTCCCATATCACAAATTTATTGAAAAGCTAACAAAAATCAAGTACCAAGAACCGTAACTGCCATAAAACCGCCTCTGGAGCCGGTTTTACAAGGCAGTTTTGAGGCGGTTCCGGTTCTGAGACCAACTCTCTGAACGGAATTTTTTCCATGGGCTCACAGTGAGGTGAATTTCCCCACTGGAGGTCTGGACAGTTGCATGAGACCCTGATCAGCTCAGAATGATCATCGGACGAAAAATCCACCATCAAAATCACCTTCTCACAGCTGAGTTGTTGGTCAACCAGTGATTTTGGGCAATTCAAGTGATGTAATTTTTTCCCAGCACAATTTTGCCTGCTGAAAAAATAAAAAACTGCTGAAAAACTGAATCTCCCAACCAGTGTGGTGTGTGGATATCATTCATTTATTTATTTCCATGCGATTTTTTATTACCTATGATTATGCTTTAGGCTCCATGTACTCTCAATTCGCAGCTGACTGTATTACCAGCTGCACCGCTATGAACCGGCCCCGTATTATATTCTCACGGCTCAACACTGCCTCGTGACCGGGCCCGCATTTCCAGTGCTTGCAGTGCTTGCCGGAGTCACTTGGAGTCTGTGTGAGTCAATGAATTATGAGTCACTCAGTAGTAGTAGTATATAAGAGAGTGTCTTCTCTCTGTAAAAAGATCTTACATCTTACTTGCCATACACTTACCGCTGAACCCGCACATCTGTGTGATCATTTAAGTCGAGCAGCTAGCTCCTGTGACTCTCATCTACTCCTTCTGTAACGCTGCTAAGCTTGCAGTTCAATTAATCTATCCACTTCTGCCACAATGCTGCTAGACCTTGTCGTATAACTGGATCCCACATCTACTTCTATTGTAATGTTGCTAGACCTTGCAGTCAACTAGGGCTTCTCATCTACGTTTTTGCTATCAGGTTGCTAGACTTGGAGTAAGACTTAGATCTACGGTTTTGAACTTGGTGAAGCTATCATTCAAGTTCCCACGTATCGGTTGACTGATTATTAAGGGTTCCTGAACTCAAGTATATTCATTCTCGGGCTATACATTTGTGCAATACCAATTGCTCATGTAAAATATCCCGTTTCGCTCACATCTGGACAGTTGGTAAGTCTCTCATGTTGAATTTCTCTGTCCTCCGTTGATATTTTGATGCCAGAGACAACACTGATTACCAGGCGAGAACGCCGCATGGGCTTTACGCTTTCAGCTCTGACGTTGTTATAGTATTCGGGGTTGTGCAGCTCATCCTTGTAAGTCGCCACCAAGCCCTACAAGAATTTAATTGCATACCATTCATTCAGTCCTTGGCGCGGAGCGACCGTGGGTCCACCACTTCTGCGCCAGTACATGCCTGTGATCACATTCCGCACTGCCCTTTTCACACACTGACCTTCACACCCCGCCGCTGCGCGCGCATCCAACAATGGACTATCTTTTGGTGGATCCAAGCAAAATGTGAGTCCCCGTCATCCTCCAGGCGTCACCCCGTGACACATTCAGCAGTGTTTCGAACTCGCTGCTCGCCTCGTAAGTTGCTCCAAACGCTCTTATGGACCTTAATTCATTGTGTCCAGACTAAAGTCATCGCGTTCAATTCGGGGGCTCCAACCAGGGACACAGTGCGGCTAAATTTCGTCTCCTTAAAACCCGTTGACGACCAGAGGGGCTGGCCATACACATCGAACAAATTTCTGAAAAACCGATGGTGATATGGCCATCGGCCCCAACTGAAGGTAAGTAGATGAACCTTTGGGGTTCGGTATGAAGCTAAGAGTTCGTTCAGAACCAGATCTCCGCAATTTAGTTGACATTGAATTAGGCACGGGGATATCTAGTGTTCTCAGGAATTGTATCGCTGTCTTAACGGGACCCGCGCCGGGAAGAGATCTATGTACCTACCTACCCAGGCCTTGTTATATGCGGCCATTATTATTTATTCTCACCCCACTTGAGGTGTGGGCACAGAAATCTGCCATTCAGAAACCCCCTTCCCGGCAATATGAGATGAGAGATGCTTAGCTTGAACCCAGTCTGACTCCCCCTCTTCAGGATCATTCTATGCGCCTGTGGAAAGGCCACCATCCCATGTCTTACCTTCCCCGGTCATCTTGAATTTCATTGTGGCAGATATCTCGAGAGCTGAAGCCAAAACTAACCTGAGGTCTCAGTAATATCACTTATAATATCCCATCCCAAATATCTGGTCACTGCATCATTTATGGATGTGAAATAAATTCGCCATCGCCCAGATGCCCGAAGGTACTGTTGAATCAGTGTTTGAAGTGAACTGAGCCGCAGTGAGCCTTGTTACTAAACAGGATCCCTATCTGGTGTGTAAACGCCGCAGAATGAAAGATTGACCGTGGCCCCCACACGGAGAGAACTATCATGATGTCCTCTATAGGGCGGATGCCAACGAAGAACGCGTGATGGTCGTGGTCTGGAAGAAAGATGGCGGCTTGGTAGTAACCAAAGTGGTCCAAGTCGCGGTAGCGTGCCAGTGCATGCAAGGGAGGGAGACAATTACGATCATACTCGCGCCCATACATAAATGCACTCGGTACAGTAGAGGTTCAATCCTGTGCGTGCTTCAGTGTCGTGCCGGAGAATTAAAAATTGAAGATGAAACCATATTTTCACCCGTTGGGCGACTAGGAGGCGATCGGGCATGTCCTTAGGGTATGTGAAGGCAGTGAGCTCAAATATCTGCTCTCAAGCTCCGCAGGGAGCTTCGGATCGCTCGACATAATGAGTGAAGATATGTGAATCTCGTCATTACATCCCGCACCGTTGGTTAGGCGTATAGTTTTTGTCTGTAATATTTCTTCTTTATCGCTGATTCAACTGTCGTACCTTAAATTTTCGTACATTTGACTTTCGTACCGCAAAAATCCAGTGAACAGTAGTCAAAGGCGTGCAGAAATAAATGTCCACAATACACCATTGAATGAAAATGCGTCCGATAAGTTAGATGGCAGAACATCCGTCTCCTTACTTCGTGTTATAAGCTGGCCGGAGTAGACAATACAGTCCCTCGTTCCTTTGAACCTCAGGCTGCAACCGTCCGCTTGAGATTATTTAGTTGCCACGCATGCGGTCCTTTGAATAATGGTGGCCCCAATCGGCCTGGTTGGGATGGTCTCAAATTGTCGATTTACTACTATGGCGTTCCAAGTGCACATTTAATAATCCCGCTACTTATTTGCAACTTTTATGTTTTCGTACATATATCACGAAAAACACTGTTTTCCGCTTACTCATGTAGACCTCATAAGGAACGAAAGCGTATGTCGCGGAAAATCACAATTTCCTCGCTACATACATTCGCCTCACTGAATTCTCTCGCGACATTCATTCCCGAAATTTCTTGCTACATTCATTTCCGGTGTCCAACATTTCTCGCGACATTCAAGGCTAAGTTGAAGAGACCCCTATGCTGTTCATTTTGTTAAAAAATCAAATCCCGTATGTGCTGTGCTCACCTCGCACGAAGTCGCCCGGAAGGATCATTACATTAGTATGACTTGCAGCTTATATTGTTTGAGGTTCAGGAAACTGTAGTATGAGATCCATTCTGTATCACATATCTCCAGGAAGGTACTGTATAAATGTGAGGGTGCATATACAAACTGCAAGACCATGCAAAGACCGTACATCTATACTGTGAGTCGGTGCATGCTATATATAGTATGATTCCTCACTGCAGCAGCCGATGAGCGGGTGGGTCCGCTCATCACTGGTGGCAGCATTCGGGGTACTCCCACCCCACGGCGGTGTCGCGTCGGCCACTGGTCGGCAGTTCGGAGGTTCAGATCGTGGTGCCGGTATTTGGCCCGGCTTGGCTACAACTTCCGGCTCGCTCCTGCTGGTTTTCGTCCCACTTTACTGGGTATCCTAGAAAGGAAAATTCCATTGCATTGGGCGTGTTCTCCATTGGGCACGATGGCGGCCGACCGCGCTGGAGCGAGGAGAAGACGAGGGGGGGGTTTACTGCCAGCTGCTGCCAGTGGCTGTGTATGTTGTCGCCATTTCCGCAATTGTAGCTGATTAATGGCCTTAAATTCTCAAAACAATAAGGGGCCATCTAGATCTATGTTAGATTAGCATGATATCTTCATACCATTTTCCTTTGAAGTGGAGTTCATCGAAATTGAGAAACGGCAGGTAACATCGTGACACGGCAGATACATGTCTCATCAAAATCACACTCCCACCCCTCTCCACGGGTTGCCTTGACATTTCCTCTGGACTCCTGGTGTTCCTGGGGCATGTGAGTCACTCCACAATGATTCTGCAACCACACTGTAGTTTTGCAGCATAAAATTGCAGAAGTTCCTTTTCAAGCTTGAAATGATGTTCCTTCCTAGTGCTCTCAATTTCATAATTCCATGCGATGGTCCCTGCGAACACTCTACCGGACCCTGAGTGATTTTTAGAATAGCCCATGCCTTTTTATCACTTCCATTGTGAATACCTCGATCTGGCTGTGAGTTATTTGGTGTTGCGTGCCGCAGGTGCACGGAGAAAAATCTGAATTTGCACGTCCGAAATACACATTTGTATAGGAAACAGCGCCTGGATCTAAATGAGATCCCTCTGAATTCCCTCTTTTCTGGGTGATTTTTCCCATTTTTCCTTTTCGGGATACACAGTAAAGTGGGGGAGGAGAAAGCGAGCGGAAGTGTGGCCAAGCCGGGCCCAATACACGGCATCCGCGATCCGGACTCCGAACCGCCGACCAGTGGCCCGACGCGGACACCGCGTGGGTGGAGGTACCCAGAATGCTGCCACCAGTGATGGGCGACCCACCCGCTATCGGTCCTGCCTGCAGTGAGGAATCATACTATGATTAGCATGCACCGACTCACAGTAATATATGTACGGTCTCTTGCAAGGAAAGCAGCCAAAGACACGCAATCGCTATCATGTCTGCGCTCCAACGGAGGAGGATAGAATCCGACACTGAATAGATTGATAAGCTTGGGGGTGGGCCCATCATCCGGAAGCGCGATGGTGCATGGAGATACTCGTGCAACGCTTATCGAGATAGCACGTTCCCCCGGGCCAGGCCTATTCAAAGGCGTCCATCGCCGCCCGACCCCGAGCCTGAGTGCGTGCTGTCTGTCCGCGGACACGGCTCGGGCTCGATGGGCAGGATATCTATGCTCTCAAGATAATATTCTTTAAAATTAACGGCGGCGGCGGCGTCTTATGGTGCGCACCTCCTGGCAGGATGTTCATCGTCTCACTATCATTAGTCACTATGGTGCCCGCCACTTAGTTACCACACCTTGATAAAGCTCTACTAGCCACTCAGTTTTTACCCAATTTTATTTTCCTCCTGCGAAATGGCTTCTTCTCACTAGAGCTACAGATTCCTAAGAGGGATTATTTTTCTCGGGCTTTTTCAGGGAACTGTAAACTTCATGACCCACGGATTGGCAGTCAACTATACGTGTGGCTATCATACTCCCGGGCTTCGGTTATATCTCAAGATCATCTTTGCAGCTGCTAATCTTACCATTTGAACTGGTGCAAGTCAGGACTTTGCCTACCAAGACCCCCGTTAAACCCCCTCAGTGCCTCCACATAGAGGGCAAAAATAGAATTTTACTAGCCATCTCGGCCTCTCCATGGGTTATATCCCCCTCCAATTTCCGACTCTGGCTGCCGAATACGTCAATCGTATTGTGATATACTCCAC
This sequence comes from Mycena latifolia, assembly GCA_029289555.1. Taxonomy (NCBI): domain Eukaryota; kingdom Fungi; phylum Basidiomycota; class Agaricomycetes; order Agaricales; family Mycenaceae; genus Mycena; species Mycena latifolia. Next base: position 8,582 of record JARJLE010000701.1, read on the forward strand.
ATTGCAAAGCCACCTCACTCACCTCGGCCGTGTTCAACTTCAAGTCGGAATTTCATAGCGTCCATTAGCCGCGGCTGATGCAAATTCCTCGGGACCTTTGGGCTCCTTGTCACAAACTTCACCACCACCGTCCTCATCGGCTATAAATTATGGTATGCATGATTTCGGCGTTGTCTGTCTGCTGAGATTGTGTTCAGGTACTATCGGAAGTAATGTTGCCGCGACTCAAAAAGTTGAGTCACGACTCAATAAGTCGACTTCAAACAAAGTTCGACTCGCTCGACTCGACTTGGTCGCATCCAAGTCACTCGAAGTCGACCCAAGTCGACTTGAGTCGATGGAGTCGCGGATTTTTAGATGTGTATTCCCAGGCTACTGACGATGGAGAGAGGGTCAATTTAGGTCGAATTTACCTCGGGGTGGTATGGTGGTAAGATACTTATCTTTGTCAAACTGTATAAGGGCCCCATTTGAAAAACTCCGAAAGGTGGGATTTCTAATTATTAACGGACAGGCACCTGCTTTTAAAATATGTCCGAAATCATATCCCCTGAGCTCAGAAATTCAACCTTGCCTATTTCTCGAGGTTTTCTTCCCTCTTGACATTAGTATAGGTCTGTTCTAGGGTGCTTATAACCAAATTTACTACCTACCTACAAGGGCCGACTCGAGTGACTCCAAGTCAGCTCCAAGTCAACTAAGTCGACTTCTTTCGACTCCGGAGTCGGACGGAGTCACGCCAAGTGACTCGACTCGACTCGACTCAAGTCGACTTGGGGGGTTGGAGTCGGGAGTCGCGGTACATTAATCGGAAGAACGTCAAAAAAAGATATCAACTACACTGCAAACGGGAAACACCAAAGTGAGGGCGTTCTGATTCTGTGGATGGAATCCGGTTGTTTCTGGCTATATTCCGGGCGAGCAAACGAACCACGCCATTGCATCTTGTCGCTCACCGCGTCGCAGACACTCCTTATGGGTGGGTATTTTGGGTATTACGGCCTCAACTTTGGCTTCGAGTGGTTCCAACCGAACATATCTGTGAGCGTTCCGATGGCATTTTCTCCAGCTCGGCCTGTTGACATTTGTTGCAGGGCATATATATATACTACGATTGTCATTTTCCGGCTTCGCGGCAGATGATGAGGAGCGAGGACGCGTTCACGTTCAGCGGCTCCCAACCGCGTTCTGGTCGCACTGAGCGGACTATCTGGTGCAACTCAGATCCGAGTCGGTCAGGTGCGCGCTCTGATCATACTTGGATTCGTTCTCGCAGAAGGCCAGAGATAGGGCAGGGGGACGGAACGGATATGGATATGTAACTAGAGTCGAAATTAATGTGTACAATATACGAACCGCGGAATGACATTCACGAGGAAGACTGCGGGTGTGAATGTGTGTCCTTGAAAGAAAACGGACACGTGCAGGTCCTGAAGGTTGCTCGAGGCTGTCGATTTTGAATTCATGGCACAGGATACAGAAACAAATATACGATACTATCGGGATAGGACAAGGCGATCGATTCCACAGTCATAAATGACAATCATATCTCGGCCCAAAAAAAAAGAGTCGGCACCTTAGAATCAGCGCGGCGCAAAAGGGAAAAGAAGTGGAGCTTCTTTACCAGGATGCCCGCTTCTGGGGCCTTCGTTTTCGCTTTATTGAGCTCGTCCCATCCGGACAATCGCAATCCATACAGCCCGGGCAGCTTGTCCAGAACGACGGCCTGTCTCGCGGCGCCATGTCTTTGCATGAGGGTGTTGCAGGCGTGCCCAGTCATCTACGCCTCCATAAAATATATCGAAGGAATCGTCAGATACACGACACACTCCGCGTGGAATTTCGTGCCCGCAACGAAGCCTTGTAATTCCCGAATCCGCATCGCCGTGGGGACTATCCGCTGTATGCGGGCTGTACCGTATCATTGTTAATGTTTGTTTTAACTTTTTCCGACCCGACATTTGGTGCGTCGGATGTCCGCCTTTGCAGCCGAGGCATGAATATCGTGCTGTGCATCTATCGGGCGTCGGGGGCCGGTGCGCTAATACCATGATATTGCGCCCGTTTAAATTGTGCAGGTTGTCTGTCGTGAGTCTGGCAGATCGGAAGGGCAAAGTGAAACTGGCGCCGGTGGCGCCAGTGTGGCGGCAATCAAATTTCTGTGCCCTCGGTTTCACTCATTTAGACTTCCCGCAATGTTAATGGACAATACTCTTTGAACGCCGCGTATTGTTACAGTAAATTTGCGAGGCTCAAAGGCCCAGATTGTCGGTTCAACTTCGAAACCTTGGCATCAAACGGCGCCAATGTGCCTCTTTGGCCGGCGCCAGTCGGTGCCAGTTTGGCGCCAGAGTCAGTGGAACGGGCGTCACCATGGCGCCAGTTTCACTCGGAGGGGGCGCCACTTTTACTGCGTGAGTCGGCGCCAGTGTCCAATATCGGCGCCAAATTGACGCCTCGATTTGGGGAGCCAAGGTGGCAGCATGACAGCAACTCTACTTCTGACGTCCACCCCCTCACTCTACGAGTCCAGCCTTTATGGGTGCCATTTTGCAGGCTGAAGTTCCATTCAGGACTTTGTGCATTGCTTCAAGCTGCTTCCGACCTCACCCTTCACTCAGACCATTTCGCAGGAAATTCGCAGGAAATTCGAATTCGCATCCACATTGAATACAATGGCTTTGGCAATCTTGCGCCACGACACACAGGCTCCGAATGCTCCCAGGAGCAAAAGAATTAATCATCGCGGGCTTCACTCGGAGCAGTCGCTTGAAATGCCATAGACTCAATACTATTTAGGATGGACTTGTGAATTGAAATAAATGGGTGGCGCCGACTTGAAAGCATTTGCAGCACGGCGCCAGTGACTTTTACCATGCCCGGATCGCAATTGTCAGAACAGGTCGGCATTACAGTAGTGGATGTCTGCACCTGCTTTTCGGCACGCAGGAGTGTTTGCTTGATGTATGTGCTTCAGCCGACGTTGGGATTGGATTTGTCGGCCACCTGGTCAGTCACAGGTAGGGAGGTAGGGAGAGGGAGGGAGGTAGGGAGGGAGGGAGGGAGGGAGGGAGGGAGGGAGGGAGGGAGGGAGGGAGGTGTGATTACGCCGAATAATGAACGCCTGCTCTCCCGCTGTTCAATATAATAGAATACGAAACAAGCGAGAAATACATACATGGGATCCGAGTAGAGATTTTTTTTATTTGTTCATGGATTTTTGATTTGTTTATGGAGGTGAGCTGGTCGACGCGAGCATTGCAATTGGGCATGACCACCTACGCATACGCATCCTAAAAATTAGGACTCGTATCGCCATGCGCAGTAAAAGCGCTAGCTAACCGCGGGATGTACGTATAGTTCCTGTGTAGACTCTCCTGCTGCGATTGTGGGGCGAGGAGCGCGGGGATCGGAGGAGACACGTCGGGAGGCTGTAGACTGACGCGATCTGGCTATTATCATTATCCGCAATACGTCCGCCCGCCACCCCCCCCCCCCCCCTCGGCGATCGGAGTTCGTCAGCTTGCGCTGTTGGGTGGGTGGGTTCTCACCTGTTGGTAAGTCGTTTTTTGACGCCCGATGCTTTTTGACGCCCGACTCATTTTTACGCTCGATTCATTTCTGATTTTGACGCGCTTGCACTGTTGGGTGGGTGGGTTCTCACCTGTTGATATCATTGTCGTTTTTGACGCTCGACGCATTTTTGATTTTGACGCGAGGTTTATTTTTGGGGCGCGCACCCATACCCGAGGCGTGATTTTGACAAGCGCCCATGATGGAAGCTTAAGCGCGCGGTGCATATCGAAGATGGGATTTGTTGCAGCAGGACTTGAGTAAATCGGGGATGCGTAAGTACGAAAGATCGCATAATGCCGCGTGGAGCCGACCCTGCAAATAGTGATCACCAGGGGTAACCCCCGGGTACAAAACCTCGTACCCTGACCCTTACCCCCCAAAAACCCTGACCCTTGCCAAGGGCAGGGGTGGGGTAAGGGTATTTCCAGGGGTATTGGCCAATACCCCAGGGTAGCCAAAACCCCCAGGGGTTAGTAAGGGTATATTATATATTGTCCCGAGGTGCATGAGAAAGATCAAGGTATATTTTATTATCATAGTATGATGGTCCAAATGAGTACCAGAAGCTTTAATGTGATATGAAGCATACTCACTGCCTCAATATCATGCATAACAGTTGAGACTGAGATCCAGCCCATGTCTGACTGCCCTGAAATCCTTAAATTTAGTACACATGGTGAAGGCAGAACAATTTATCAGGTGAGGCTCACTATGGACATCCATTTCAAGTGTTGGAAAGTGGCTGATACAAATTGCGGAAGTATATACACAAAACCCCTCGTACCCTTCCCAAGGGTAGGGGTTTTTGAGGGGTCAAGATTCTCCTACCCTTACCCCTACCCCTGGGGGTAAGGGTACAAAACCCCCAGGGGTTTCAATACCCTTGCTGATCACTACCTGCAAATCTATTCCAGGCGCTGCACAGCCTACTCCCTTCTTCCTCTCGCCATGTCCACGTCCGCCGCAGCATGTTGTCTGTCGGCCTCGACAGTGCGCTGCTCGACCTGGGCGCCGCCCTCGCCCCCGCGCTCCTTGTTGCGCTCTGCGCCGTGCACGCCCCCCTGCCGCTCCCGCGCCCGATAAGAAAACTTGCGGCAACCGTGCGCGCGCCCTTCACGCCGTTCCTCAGCCTGCACGAGGCAGAGGGGCTCCTCCAGTCTGCGTCCATCCCGGACAACGCCGACTACAACGTCGAGGGTGTCCTAATGGCGCGCGCCCTCCTCGTGCTGCTCGCCATGGCCCAGTGCGCCTTCTGGATGGGCGTCGCGGCATTCAGCCTCGTCATGCCCAGCGCCCTTGCCTGGCCCCCCGCGCTCATCTCCGCCACCTGGCTCTACGGCACCCTCCACGTGGCCGCGCACCGCGGGCCCACGCCGCCATACGCCCTCTTCATCCTCTACCTCCTCCACTTCGTGGGCGGTGCGCTCCTCCTCGGCAGCACCCTCTTCGAATATCTGAATATCTGAAATCTGTATATCTGGCATCTGGCATATCTGGTTTCTGGACATTTGGCTTATGAGACCGAAACACAAGTTGTAGAAACGAAGAGCTTTTCCAATGGTATTCCAAATGAATGCTAGATGTCCCCTAGGCATACAAGCAAGGCTCACACTAGTAGAAGGAAAGGGTAGATTCACTGAAGCTACTGCCTTTTTTACAAACATGCAAACCCAAAATGGAAACAATAAATAAAGAACAAGTTTGGTACAAACAGATAAATGGAACTTAGTGGGCCGCAGGCACCACACTATTTGGGTATCAAACTGAACCTGTTGAACATTAGTTTATGTTCCAATAAATATTCTAGGGTATAAGTGGCTGCACAACCATGCGGCCAGGGTATAGGGTTGGCTTGGTTCAGGCTGAGCAATCAAATGCCAAGCCAAGCCAGCACTGGCTTGGCTGATTAAACCAAAACCTGCAGCCCTCCTTGCTGCAATATCTACTCCATGATTGGCTCCTCCATAGTCCTAACAGCTCCCGCACCAGTTCATCAAGGGTCCAGGGTTCAGATGCCTATCTGAGCATAAGCTGAGCTGGGTCATCAACAATATTAAGCCCGATTGGGATCAGCAATTGTCAGACTGGCTGACTGGCCATCAATGCAGGTCCCCTTTGACCGCTACTGCCTTGAATCACTATCCTGTAGTATAATCCCACTCATGTGATCTTTCTGAATGGATAATATATGTGCCCTTGGTAGGAAACATGCCAACAAGCGCTAATCTGATCAGATGGTTAAGCAAGTTGTTAGCCACATCAAACTTAGATACTCTTGTAATCTGACCCATAAGGTGGCCATCATATAAGCCATATTGACTCTCTTAATGGCACATGCAGTATCCTTAGCTATCTGTTCGGACCTCCGCAATAGCTCTTGGAGAAACATTAATTAATATTGTATTCAGCTTGTGGCTTTGTATAACTGACACAAAATTGAAAAATTTTCACACAGGTTCACTTAGCCGGCTTATCAGCATTGCTGGCTCGCTTGTTGGGACTGCACTTAATTATGGGTGAGTCACGCAGTAGCAGACTGACATGCATGTGCATGATCCTCATAATATATGAAATAGGATGGCACTCGGCATCGGACTCGGTGGGACTGTCGAGGCATACACGAACACAGGCAGGACACAACCATTGCGCAGGCTTCGGGGCGCGATGTATCTTGGATGCGGGATGGCGGTGCTGGGGATTTTGATCATCGTGGTTTTTGTGCGGGTGCCAAAGGACAGGCGGGATGGGTATGATGATGAGAGCGAGATACAGGAGAAGATAGAGGTATGAACCAAGTATCATTATTCGTCGATTACCCTCTTAATATAGAGTGTTTGCAATAATTATGATACCGGGTTCTCAACACTCACTTATCCAAACATGCAGGAGAAGACGGGCAACAAATCAAAGCGAATCATAGAATACTTAGTATATTAATGGCTGGCAGTTGTCCAATGGTAATTATACATGTACTCTCCCTGAGGCCAACCTACTCATTTAAGAGAGTCTCCAAACAAAAACTCATCCCACAACTCGTTCGAAAATCTCTGCTTGACTTCTGCCAACCCCCACCCTTGGCCTTGCCCGATCTCCTTCATGATCTCCAAAAACTTCGGGATCGCTTCCTTGTACACCACCTCCCGGAAGAACTTCCTCGCCGCCATCTTCTTTGGCCCCATCTTCAGCCCATCCTGCTCCTCTGCCCAATGCAGCCGCACATTCGGCACCCTACCATTCCCATCCTGCAGCGCCAGTTGTGTGTAGCATTTTGTCTGAGCCAAATGGCTCAGTAGCCCAACAGTAGCCAATCAAGTTGTGTGGTCAGACCTGAACGACGTTGGATTATTATATAGATACGGAGCTGTTCGGACTCGAAAAAAAAAACCCCTGTGAGCACTGAGCACAGTCTCGCGACATGTGCACTCCTCGATGACATGAAGTGAACTTCCATCGCTCAATTCAGTATTTATATTGCCCTCCTGGGAAATGAATAAATAACATTGATACAGGGAATACAGGTGTTCTCCTACAAATGTGGCACACTAGGAGGATTGTCAAACTACAGAATAAATAAAGTGGTGTACTAAAAAGAACTGAAAACTGAAAGCTATGGGGAGAAAACCCTATGTTCGTTCACTGGTGGGATCCCTGCCCTCCACCACTTCAATATTCAACTGATCAATCCCAGTCTGTAACAATGTTGTCGGTGCATTGAGCGTACGAAGATATTGCAATGATTTCTCATGCTGCCACAGAAGATCCACATCAACAGCAGCAAGTCTGGTGTCAATTTTGGCAACCTCCTTTGTTTGTAATGACTGTTCAAACAGGGGGCGAGCATGTTTCCAGAGTTCGACTGCCTTGATGAGATCTCCACTCTGCTTTGCAATATCTCCAAGATGGAGCATGCAGTCTGCTCGACTCTGATGAATATCCATTTCCGTGAATGCCTCCAGGGCTATTTCAAAAAGACTATGTGCTGTGACTTCATCCCCCTGCAGCAGGAATCCATCTCCTAGAAATTGAAACGCCTTGTACAGATCAACCTTCGACTGTGTTTTTTTTGAATGAGCCAGATATACCACTTGCCACCTGGCAGCTCACGATTCCCGAAGGTGCGAACCACAATTTGGCCGACGTGATGAGCTGCGTGCGCAGGCATCCCCAGCTGACGGCCCTCATCTTCGAACCGCGCTCTCTTTCGCCCGGCTCGGTCGGCGACCTTCCTGTACACATCGCCGGAAGAATCACCGCCGTTACCGCTCCTGCAGCGTACATCCCGTCCATCCTCCAAGCCGAACCCAACGTCACGCATCTCTCGATCACCTTCCCCCCAACCCCGCCCAACCACAGCGCATCCGACATCCCGACGGTACTCCGGACCCTCAAGGCCGTCGCGTCCCTCCCCGCGGACGATATATCCCTGACGCTGTCCTTCGCGAAAACGTCCACGCTTCCCTGGCACGTCCAGGATCTCTCGATACCATACCACGCGTCACGAGCTTGAGCCTCCTCACCGCAACACCTCCGGACGTCGCGCTGCTCGCACGCTGGGTCGCGGCGTGCTTCCCTACTCTGAGCAATCTCAATGTTCCAGGAGTGGAGGCCGAGGTCCTGCAAAACACTCAAGAGGCGGCGTAACGCTGACGACATTGAACTTGAACTGGAGCTCGAATTTTATTGGTTGCCGTACTCGCCTACGAAGTGCGCGGTTGTACATACAAGACGGAGGGATTATGCATACGTCGCGAAATTTATAAGTTAGTCAGGCCATAACATCTGTATAATGTCCGTTATTCATTGCATTTCTGGTTTACGAGTTGGTTATGCACATCTTAATGTTGCAGCCATGGAATACCAATCAATTAGCTGTCAAATCTACTTCCTCTTGCCACTCTTGCCGTTCTGCTTCTTATCGGCTCATGAACCCGACTGAAGCAAATTTCCCACCGTGGATTTGCACGACCGATGAATCGGAGCTTCGAGTGGACGATGGAGGTCTGGTTGAGTCATGAACGGCGAAGGTCGAGCGAAGGTCACCCAAGGAGCACCAGGTGGCAGGAAAAGCACAACCGCGTTCGCATGGAGTCGGGCGGATGGATGCCGCGATGTCTCGGACGCCATCCACGTAGGTTCTTGCCAGGCAGTCCCTCGCGCTGAGAACAGTACGGCCAGAGGTGACTACACTGAGGCTGAGACTGAGTTTTCCTTTCTTAGACGTCGTGACACGGGCGGGCGGGGGCTGTGTGAACATTTGGTACCTGTTTGAACTTTCCCCGGGCGGCGTTGATGGTTTTCGATGCAGGCAGGCTTCATGCACGGCGATCTAGTAAAATCTACGCTGCATCTCTCATTTGTGCTCCTCCTCACTTGAACGAGGCAGTTACGCCGGTGGCTTCCCCCTCCAACGATGCTTGAATTTCCCACTGTTCTTACGGGACCTCCTAGGCGCATTAAACGCTGGAACGGAATTTGGGCGGTGGCACAGCACATCACCGTCCAAGCACCGTCGTTCTTTCACAAGATTGGGGTCCTCGCCGCCTTTGCGTCCAGGTGCGCATTGTATTCTGTCTGCCCTACGACCCCCCAAACACCTACCCCAATTCGATGTCAGGATTTATTCTGGGATTTATTCATATTTTTCACGGCATCGTCACGTGACTTTATTTGACGTTGGCTGTCATTACGAGCGAATTACCGACGCAGGGAGCGGGGATCCTGGGAGATCATGCAGCACGGGAGCGCAAGCAGGTCCTTCCGAACTCTCCTTCCGTTCAAACTCCATTGCTGTCCCAGGCTTGGTGCGGCGCTGCGTTCGCGGCGGACGAACGGTCAACTTGAACATGCTGAATGCGAGGGACCTGGTTGGGAATTCATTTTTTGTTATGTCCTGGGACGTCCATTTATCGTGCTTTATTTGTGGTCCAGTCCTCCGTGTACGACTCCTCTCCTGACGATCTTCTTCCCTGAGCCGTTTTGGGCGACCTTCCTCAGCTGCAACCCGTCTTAATTTATTGACGATGGGGATAATTTGATCCGTATACTGTAACCAACCATAGGCGCTTCAGATTTGCGATATACTCTTGCCTTCCCGCTTGATGCCAGCTTCTCCCTTTCGCCGAGCTGCGACTGGCTCGCACAGATAGCTATATCTAAGATACAGGATCATACGATGAGGCCAATCCTCCGTGCGTTGGAATCTTTGCCTATTCCTGCTATTCGCTTCCGTTGCTGCCATCACCAGACCTACATGCCAATAATTTTGTCCGCTATATCACCATGAAACGCATGCGGCGGACACAGGTCTGCTACTTTCGGTTTTGTGGTATGCAGACACAGCGTCTGTCACCCGGGGCCCATATCGGTGGTCTCCCTTTGTCACGAACACGAGGCCAAACGGGGTGTTTGACTGCGCACTTACAACAGAAAAGTGACAGACCTTTGTGCGTTGTGTAAGCTGAGTATAGCGAGGTCTATTATATGTAGGCTTCCCATTTCCTTTGAGCCGCTTTCTCGCTCAAAGCGCAACCCTCCCAGAAATGCAGACCTCCGCCGCACAAGCGCCTTACGTCCACCAACGTTGCAAGAACAGGGTAAGAATCAACAGCCTTATTCGTCCGCGATGGCAGGACAATGTTTGTGGCATCCTATGAAGGGCCCGACAGGTCTGGACGACGTCGGCGTAAGGTATGTTTTTAGCACCACCCCGGCGGTTAATAATCCCCGGAATACAGAATAATGTTACCCACAGCGAACGGCACAATTCGGTACATCTAATTGTTCAAGTGCTCCTGTGCCTGTGAATACTCTACTCTGGAAAGACAGGTGTTGTCCAGGTTCAGAATCAATGTATCAGGGATAGATCCGACTCCAGGCACACCGTGTCAATACCGGCACCTGCACTGGCAGTGCATTACATACAAGCATTTATCCCTCGAAACCCCTGGGCGTTAAACGAGACATTCGCTCTCCCACGGCCTGGACGCTCTTGTATATAAACGGGGAAGTATCACCGTATTTTCATCAGATGGCACCCCTCCTCTCTATTGTCCTTACCGCGTTTGTTGCCAGCCTCGTTGCTGCTGAGAACCTTGCGAGCTGCGGCAGTTCGAACTACTATCCATCTCAGGTATGCTGTCCGTCATGCTGATTGTACGCGACGCGACAACTAAAATGGCTTGTAGTATACTTGTTTTGACAACAGTTTCCTCTGCCCAATCATCACGGCGATAGAAATATCAGATGCGGTGACGCCTGCTACTCTACGAGCCTCTATAGGTATCTATTTTATACATGGAATCAGTTTGGTGCTGACGAAGTAAATACAGCTGCTCAACAATACCCTCGAGCCGATCAACAAAACGGACCAGAGACCCTTGAAGCCTGCGGTGGCTCGATGTTCTACCCCTCTCAGGCAAGTAAATTATAATTGGTCTCGGGACTTGCTGATAAGGAGTGCAGTACGTGTGCCTCGACGGGAACTTCCTCTGTCCTTTCATGTACGGGGCCGCGACCTTGAGGTGTGGCGCTGCATGCTACCCCCTTCCCAGTATACGTGCGCTGCATATCATCTGCCTCCATCGAATTATACCACTGACGAACGACCAGTTGCACCAACAATCAATTGTCTCCCGTTTAATTTGGTCGGTACCAAGTGTCGGGATCCTTGTGATCTTGGCTCCAGCCGGACAACATATTCGTGGCTTCCATTTCGCTTCGATTTATAACCCTCGTGTTGTGCTCTCCATGTATTCTTCCTTGTGACTTAAGCAACAACTAAACAATTTTGTGATTTCCGTGAAACAATCGATGAATCGATGACAATAATTAGTAGGATGATACATGATCAAATGGAATG
>JARJLE010000702.1:0-19941 GCA_029289555.1 Mycena latifolia
ACGTTGCGCGCGCACTCACCCGTCGCGTATACGGCCCGCATGGCGATGGTGGACGACGTCCTGCCGCTCAGCCGCCCGTACGTCGACGGCAACGGCAGGCGCACGAGAGTCTCCCGTACGTCTCGTTCAAAAGTCCTCCTTTCCGTAGGCCGCTGAAAAACGGATGCGCAGAATCGGAAAGGGCAGGTGATACACATCCCGATCCTCGACGTGAACACCGACACGGAGATCTGGGGGGAGGATGCGGATGTGTTCCGGCGTCTGTGGCTCGTGGGGGGAGCGGTATTAACTGACAGTGGTTTTTCCAGCCCCGAGCGGTGGGAGCAGATCCCTGACGCTGCGAACAACGTCCCAGGCTCTACGCGCATCTATTTACCTTCCTCGCGGGCCCACGCAACTGCATCGGCTTTCGCTTCGCGCTCGCTGAGTGAGTGGCCCACGTTCTTCACTAGATGTTACTATCGGCTGATGCGCGGCTGAACAGGATGAAAGCGCTGCTCTTCGTGCTAATCCGGGCGTTCGAGTTTGAGATGGCGGTGCCCGATGGGTGGAATCGGGAGAACGAGCGCACCGGTGCAGCGGCCGGTGGTACTGAGCGAGATCGCAAAGGGCGCGCAGATGCCGCTGATCGTACGCCGTATCAGGAAGAAGCATAGATAATGCAGAACAGTGTGGTGGTACATACATATCAATATCATTGCGGGCGCACGATCTCTACACCGTCAAGCTCGATGCGTTCGAGCGTAGGCCACACCGCTGGAATCCGCGAGGCAAGATAGGATCGGCCGCCGGATCGAGCCGCGCGAGGCTGAGGTGGGACGACACACCGCCGGCGAGCGCGCGGCGGATGATAAAGTCATCAATACCGGCGGTTTCGATGCCCGCAAGCGCGAGGGAGCGCAAGGGCAGGGAAGCGCGTAGCGCGCACCACAGCGAGGAGCATCACCAGCGGCTTGGCCGTGGATGTCCGCAATCGCGAGCTCGGCGAGAGCGGGCGCGGCGAGGGGCGATGCCGTACACGTGAGAGAGCGCCTGCACGATGTCCATCGAGGGCGCCTCGAGGCGCGCGAAACGAGACGTGCGTGAGGTTCGCGGCGCTGGAAAGCGGGGCTGTAGGTCAGGCCGTCGATGGCGGGGTTGCTCGCGTCGAGGACGAGGTGCTCGAGCGCGGTCATACTCGGCGGGCGCGGGGTCGGAGGTGGGGTACTCGAGCGAGAGGAGCTTGTTCTCGTCGAGCATGGCAAGCGAGGATTCGACGAGCTCGATGTGTGTGAGGCCCGCGAGTAGGGTGGCGTCGGGCGGCATACATCATCGTGCGCTCGAGGCGCAGGAGCGGAACACGCTTGGCTCGAAGACGAACGGACCGAGATGTTGGACGCGGCCAGTGTCGGATTGTACGAGCTCGAGGCTTTCGAGAGGCGGGCATCGGCTGGCGCTGAATGCGATTGCGGATGCTATGCAGGACAGGATTCGTTGCCGTAATTGAGAGCGAGCGCCAGCGCGCAATGTGGGGGAGCAAGGCGTCGATTGCTTCGTTATATTCAGTGAAGAAGCGGTACCTGAAAGCATCCAAACGAGAGATATGTTCAACGGGAGGGTTTTCGACCGGGAAGAATGTCCCCGAGAGCAGAGATCTGACGATCGTGATTCACGTGAATTGTCGTCCACAGCGATGGAGTTCCAAGGGCAACCTCGCGCCAATGATGCGTGATAGATGCGACCAGGAGCTCTGGATGATCTAACCCGCCCAAATTGACGAGATGCCCAAAAATACGACGTAGAACTTCGTCAGGCGGCGAATCCAGATTTAGACGTCGCGGGAAGGAAACAGCCCGAAATTCTTGCTCAGCCTTGCTCATAAAGTCCACTGGGACTCGGGGACTATGTCTGTTTGAAATATCAGTGTTTCCGCAAGCAATCCAGTAAACCGCTCACCGTGGACTGTGGTGTCGGCGGTGAAGGGGAGAAACTGGTGGTCACGCATGACACTGTGACGTGTCGGCAAAACGGCTCTCAACGGATCACCTGGGTACGCAGCTCGTACCGCCCCGACCAAGCCCCGACCATCTTCTCGTAGGTCGAATTCGATTCGCGGATTCCCAAATGCACTGGAAGCATAAAAGATTGCTTTCATACAGTTCTGCTGTCTGCTGTTAATTGCAACCTTCGCTAATAATCGATGTGAAGCTTGACCTTTGCATTGAATTCGTAGGGACTCGGAGCATCGTTCTATGCTCGGGTTAAGTGCGAATTTAACATTGGTTAAACCACCGCTGGCATCATCGAACCTCCAAGGAGTCACAGCAAGCGCAAAAATAACGACAGCTCTAAGGCGGGGGTTGCTACACAGGATCTGAGGAAATTTTGGCATTGGTAGAGAAAAATCCAGGAGAGCTACGCATAGAGACGGAGATAAAATATCACTCATAGATCCTGTATTTGTTAGGCACCGAGAAAGTGACAGAAAAATGGGTAGATGGACTCACAATGCAATGAATCGGTGAGTAGCATGTAATTCACGAAAAGGCAGTCGGAGGAGGAGCTCATGCCACGGTTGTAGACCATATATCCTGGGCATGCTGTTCCACCACTCCGCTCGCGAAGTTGTGGTTCTCGCATGTATGACATCCCAGCAGTGGGAACACCACGCGTTACGCGCTCCCAGATCGAATTTCCACGCGCGAAGGGGTCAGAAACCTTGATTCTATCGCCTGCCATACTTCTGTAACGGTGGCCGCGAGGGGCGACACAGTGACCTTGCTTTAGACAGTTCGTAACAGCGGCGGGTTGCATGATGTGCACATAGAAATGCGGCCGGATGGAGTATGCTTGGATCTGCTTCTCGCGGCCAGTTAGACAGAATCTTTGGACCGAGTCGAGGGGCGTTTCCGGGGAGTCTGTGGCGCAAATGTAGTCTGCGCCTAGGCAGCATGCGCTGTATATCACACACGGTGCGATCCAAGGGGCATCGACCTGCATGGCTGTTCTAGCCACGAGGAGATGGTCGCACACCCCGGTGATCGTTGATGTCGTTAATCGCGTGTCGAGCGCTTCGAGGCTCGTCATATAGAGTGTTTCGAGATGGAGGAGTGCTCGCTGGCGCAGATACATCACATCGCACTTGTGGCTTAAGCGAAGGATCCCTAACACATCAGAGAGCGTGGTGGGCTACGGCGGCGGCTCAAAGAAGCTGCAGGTGCCTGATTATAAGCACTGCTTGCGTTCAAGGAATATTTCTATCACCTCGAGTCAAATCTATCACCTCGAGTCAAAGATGGCTTTCAAGAACGCTGTGACATCCTCGGCAGAATCTGGGAGGCGCACAAAGGGGCATCCATCGATGGTCTCGCAGTCAGTCGGTTAGGGGACGGTAAAGAGATCACTCAAAGTGGGAGAAAGTGCGGCCAGGATGCCTTTGGCGACACCACAGAGCGAACTTTCGGCCTGTATAATCAGGTTTTCATCTTCAAACCTCTTCAAACCAAAGCTCTGCCACGGTCCACCCGAATCAAGGGGGTGCCGATCTGTGAATAACGGAACCGGTGTCGGTTTTTGAAAATCTGTCCTGCTCGGCGGACCAACCAACCACGTAATATCCCCATAGGGGAATTCATCACGTGTGTTGCGTTGAGATCTCGCCAGCTCGCGCCCAACAGCGCTCCTGTCACAAAATCCAGCCATAAATACAGGTTTTTTTAAATGTCTTCAAGATGTTCTTCCAGACTAACTCTGGAGTTACTGTATATTTCTTGTCCAGTCTCAAACTTTCACTGAGTGTCATCAAGAGAGTGTCGCCCGATGCCAGTGAAACACTGCTTCTCATTTTTAGTATGATTCCTGGCGGCTGTGACATTCATTTGATTCTTGACATGCGAGTCAACACCAATTTTTTCATGATTTCACACATCAACCAACCAAACCCAAACACCGAATCGGGCAATTTGGTCTTCGGGAGGCAAGATACAGCCGTTTTGGAAACTATAGAGGGGTTTCGTAAATTGTTGATGCTCGATTTTTGCTTACCTCTGTTTGTCAATTAGGAGCGGCTCCACACGCCGTAACACCGTCGTGGTTCACATTAGGTTGCAAGCCGGGCTATTAAACCATAAAAGCCCACAAGTGGGCTTTTAGTCTCGTCAGAACACACACAGTTGTAGCCTCTGAAGCCCAGCCGGGGTTGCACACAAGACAAACACAATTCGGCAGTGGTTCGGAGGTGTGGAGCCGGTGACGCGACAGCACACAGAGGTAAGCAAAAATCGAGCATCAACGATTTACGAAACCCCTCTATAGTTTCCAAAACGGCTGTAGCCTTCCATGAAGCTCAGACAGCCTTTTATGAGTATCTGGAGGCTCAGAGAAGTCGGATAGACCACTTTCCAGCCCCCCAAACTGTGGTTCCCAGAAAAAAAAATCTGGCCTGACGGCCGAACCAACCGACCGACACCTGGTCCGCCATTCACGGATCGGCACCCCCTTGACCCGAATCCCGTTCCATCGCTAGTGTTGCTAAGGAGCGGGTGAAACTGGGACGAGTGAGAGATTGTAGTCATTTCAGTCTGGTTTATCCGAGTTACAGCTCGACTAGGCTGCCCTGGAATCACTGGCGGTGAAGATGTGATCATGTCACGTGTTTACCAAGCGCTCGCACACATAATACCACTGCCACACAGCCCAGACCCTCTTCGCTTTCAGTCCTTAATCATGCCTGTCCCTGTCATTGCGAGCGAAGAATCCGAAGTCGACATCGAGGTCGAAGCCATGGAGGACAGCAGCGAGGAAGAAGAGGAAGAAGAAGAATTGGAGGGCAAGGAGGACGAAGAAGCCGGCGAAGACGAGCTGGAGGATTCCGACAATGAGCACGCAAATGGTTCTCAATCGGTGCGCCACACCTCCGTACTACAATTAGAAACTAATCCTCGCATTTTGGTAGACCGGGATAAGCCGAGCGGCGCCGCTCAAGATCAAGCTGAAGCTCGGAGCGCAGCCGGGCGCAGCAGACAGTAGAGCAGCTACGCGTCGATATGCGCGCGTAAAAAGTGCGCTCGGGCCCCTCGGCTGCTTGGCCTAAAGCTTACATCGCTGCAGACGAAGATATCGAGTCGGAGGACTCCGATTCAGACGAGTCAGAGCCCGAGGTGTATGCCGCAGGACCTTCGAGCGGCCGCCAGCTCACCGCGCGCCAGGCTGTCCTGGCGAGTGCTGTAGACCCCTCGCATGTTACCCTTGGTGCGCCTCGTCCTCTTACTCTTCAGAAGATACCTATGAAATACGGTATGCAGATGCCCCAGCGTCGAGCAGGAAGACACAATTTACGCCCACGGAAGTCGCACTGCGCAAGGAGGAGAACGCGCGGAAGCGCAAGAACATGATAGAGAAAAAGCTAGAAGACGAAAAGGTTCGCCTTATGCTCTCCTTCTAATTCACTGGCCAACACCAACGCACACATAGGCGGAAACCATCCACCGCCTGCTCAAGAAGCAGTCGCGCCCGCGGAATAAGCGCACCACGGCCGCCGCGCAGTCGGACGAGGACGTCGACATGGACGAAGAGGATGGCGTTGTGCCGTCGGTCAGCGGGCCTGCGCTGCCGATGTACCGCTGGGTCTCCACGTCGCGCAGGGCAGCTGACGGCTCGACGCCGGTCAAGGACACGATGCCCGTGGAGTCCGACCCAAGCGTGTCGATATCGTTCTCCATCCCCGAGTCATTACTTCCCGCGCCCGGTGACGATGAGAAGATCAAAATCGAGCTCTCTGCAATCGCGCCCTCGCGATGCGCGGTCAATGGCTGTGACCAGGCGCGAAAGTACCGCGCCGTCGGCAAGGCGTGGGGCGTCGGCGCGTGTGGACTGGGACATCTGAAGGTCTTAGAGGGTAGAGTGTAAGCCGAAGATTTGGCAAGGTCAAGTGTCGGTTGGTCGAGATGGTCTTGAAAGGTAGAGCGTGGTGGAGGGGATTGCAGATGTATGGAGTTCTCACTGGGGGGGTGGTCCAATTCGGCGTGTACTGGTGCAGTAGAGGGAAGCTCGCGTGCGTTAATTCGTATTCCATCCAATCATCTCCCGCATGTGCGCACCCGGCCAGTGCTGATGCTGTTCTCGTCGCCCGAGTCATTTCCCTTTTCCCCCTTCCTTTTCTTCCTGCGTCCTGCCAAGTCCATCGAAATGTTGTTCCAAGACCTCAGCACAGTGCGTCTTACACGTTCATAATATACAGTTGTTGAGCGTCTGATTGTCCTTGGATTGCCCAGCATTTGCGATTAAGTTTTCCCTGCGTCATCGAGCACAGATTAATCGCGCACGCAATCACCATTCTCGGAGGATGGCCCACATAGCCACTCCCACACATTCGCTGTCCTTTCAGCATCCAGTGCATTTGCCTCCGAGGGTGGTGAAAATGCGGACCTGAATTGACTGTGACTCGACAAGAGACCATCCGACCATCATTTACGGATCATCATCCATTCTCCTGCCTTGATTAGGAGGATAGACAAATTGGAGGAATAATTGAGCTTGAGTACTCTTAGGCTACGCACCTGCCGCTCGCTAAACCTTTTTACATTATACATAACAGCTACGATTTTTTTCAGATGAGACAAAGCAACTCGGGGCGTCGTGCGCGATTTCACGATCCCATCTTCGAGGGCGAATTATGGAGATTCTACTGAATAGTTTATCTTGACACAGGGCGATATCGTAAAGAATTTGGTCAAATCACACAGGCGGTGTAAACTTGTTCCTCTTCTTATTACCCAAGTGCGAGCTGTTGATCGGCCCGGACCAGCTATCTGGTTATCGAAGGTTATCTCTTATCACACCGTGCCGGCGCGCCCTGATCCGCCAGAAAAAGTTTCTGCTTGGCTCGAGCTCCTCTGATATATAAAGGTGACCGTTAATCACTGCGTTGTCGGAATCTCACTATCCACCATGAGATTTGCATTCCCCGCTGCCCTGCTAGCTTTTACGCTCACGAAGGCGTGGGCGGAGTGCCCCGACTACGCAACTTATTCAACGGTTTGTCGTCTCCTCGGGATGCCTAGAAGACTGTTTTCATATTCTCTTTGAAGACACCCCAAGGAAATCCTTCCAGTGGACCCCTGGCCTTGCCGTACATGCGTCCCAGCCCCGGTGTGTCACAATGCCCTCATGTATCTACCCACTTTCAAACCGTTTCGCAATCTAGAATGTCGCACGTTCAATAGCACCGCGGTCGAGGTGGGAGTCTCCTAGGGAGAATGGTCAACGCCAGGCTCAATCTCCGTTCCAGAAAGTTATCGCAGATATGAAGGCGCGCCTGAAAGACCCCGATCTCGCTCGCCTCTTTGAGAATACATTCCCCAACACTTTGGGTACGTTAGCTTTGTGGATTATTCTAATTGTGACGGTCCCTACAATAGACACCACTGTGAAATACTTCAACGCTGTCAGTGTGTCCTTCCTGATCTTCCATTTTGTGAACTCATATAAATATAATTCGACTCAGACGGAGAACCTGGCGTTCATTATCACAGGGGTGCGCCCAACCAAACCGTGACGTTTCTTCCTACGCATGAAACTTATTCACCTCCCAGGATATCACGTCCGTTCATTCAATCTACACGAAAATTCAACGCCTGAATCGTGGTTCACAGTGCCCAGTGGCTCCGCGATACCGCTAACCAGGTGCGCTGAAATACATTCCGAAATCCGATGCGGATAACTCACTATACTTCTCAAGTTTGCCCATTACACTCCGCTCCTCTCCTCGGACCCCGGCCTCGCCGCGCTCGTCAAAGGCGTGATCAATAACGAGGCGCGCTATGTCGCGGCGTATCCATATTGTGATCCAACTTCAATACTATCCGGGATTTGCGCGCTGACACTCCTGCTCCACCCAGGCGGTGCCTTCCAGCCCCCGCCCGAGTCCGGCCTCCCACTGAGCCACAACGACTACGCGGACGGGGTGACGGTCAGTCCGTGGGTGGCTGAACGCACCCTTTTCTTTCTCCGTCATTTATCCCTTGAATTTAGGCCGGTCGATAACGCGACTGTGTTCGAGTGCAAGGCGCGCATTTTCATTACCTCCTCTTCCCATCCCTCAGCGGCGCTGATTTCCGCTTGGCAAATGTCAGTACGAGCTCGACTCGCTCTGCGGCTTCCTCAAGCTCTCGCGGTCGTACTACGGCGCGACGAACGACGCGTCATTCATGAACGCGAACTGTGCGTATTTCACTTCTCCATGTCTCCTTCACCTTTATACCTCGCATTGTAGGGTACGCCGCCATCGACCAAATATTCCGCGTCATCGACGAGCAGTCGCAAGCGACCTTCGACGTGGACTTCAACTACATCTCCTACTACAACTGGACGGGCGGAAGCGGGTCGCTGCAGCCCCCGGTGAATAATAAGGGGTATGGGGAGCCGAAAGCGTATACTGGTGAGCTTTTGTTTTATTTGAAACGAAGCGCACCGCGCATGCTAAGCTGGTTGTGCAGGAATGGTTGGAACGCACCACCGCCCGTCGGACGATCTGAGCATGTTCGCGTTCCTCACGCCCGCGAACGCGATGCTGTCTGTCGAACTCGGCCACCTCGCGGACATCCTCGCAGCGTCGGGCCACGCCAACGCGGGCGCGGGCAGAAACATCAGCAAGCAGGCGACCGTGTGGAGCAGGCGCGTAAAGGAGGCGGTGTGGGAGACGACGGTGAGTACTTCCCGGGCGGATTATATCATGGGCGCGATATAAATGTTGATTTACTGTGTGCAGCTCGTGGACAATATCTTCGCGTATGAGACGAACGGTGCGCCTCCGTATGACAATTCAAACGCTCATGGCCGGACTCGTCTTTGCAGGGTTTGGCGGGAGATACGTAATGGACGACGCAAATGTTCCGGTGCGTCTGCTCCCTGTGCTTTAATTTCACTTTCCAGCTAACACCCCCGTCTTTTTTAGTCCCTCCTCTCACTGCCGTACCTGGGCTTCCTCGACAAGCACCACCCCGCATACCTCGCCACCCGCAAACTCCTGCTATCACGGGGGAACCCGTATTATGCGGCGGGGCGCAACTTCAGCGGCGTCGGGTGTGTCTTTCTTTCTCCTTCGCTTTATACAAATCTAAGCCTGATTGATTCATGCTTGCGTGTAGCGGGCCGCACAAGGACGTCTGGCACCCGTGGCCCATGTCGCACATCTCCGCGATCTTCGGCACAGACGAAGATGCCGACATCCTGCGCTCCCTGTACCTCGTGGCTAATGTGCGTGCATCTGCTGCTCTCTCTGTTTATTGACGAACGACGGGCTATAGAATACCGAAGGCCTCGGTCTGATCCACGAGGCTCAGTCCATCTATGCCGCAGGAGACTACACGCGCCCGTGGTTCGCCTGGGTAAGCTTTTCTTTCTTTCAACTCTCTTGGACTCCAGGGAGATCGTGCTGATTGATGGGTGCACAGGCGAACAGCTACTTCGCAGAGATGTTGCTTGACCTGGCAAAGCGCAAGCCGGGGCTTATATTCAAGAATAATACGCCCTACACGCCTTGATTATATTAAAAACATGGCGTGAGGCCGGCCGTCACAAGTAGAGAGTCTGGGGAATAATTAGAAGTACTTACAAGAGTTTAATTTCGCTCAGATCATGTCCTGTATACCTCACGGTCGGATGCATCCTCTCGTGCTCACGGGTCTCCAAGAAAATGAATGCATCGTAGATATCCCTTTAAAATGCACAACGTTTAATATAGCGACTGTCGTGGTTTGTTTCATCCCGTCAAGTTCGGGTTGAGTGCTGGTCTTGTTCAACCTGGTTGGAATCTGTGTGGCGGTGCATAATGGATGTGTGTGCTTGTCATGCACGTGCCCCTGACCTTGTCCCGCACCACCTCCGGGGCGATCCTTGAAATCCGTCGATCCCGCTAAAATCGGTACGAGGAACACGCGAGGTGGTCTGCCAAGAGAGATTAGCTAGACTTTCGCCATTCACAGCTTAATCTCGTCCCAGTTTGGACCCTCACTCACTCTTAGCCATGGACGACAGCAGTGGAACGACCGCTCCGATTCGGGTAGCGGAGCTTTGGTTCGACGACGGAAACCTCGTCATACAGGCCGAAAGCTCTCTCTTCCGTGTCACCAAAGGAATCCTGGCCGCCCGTTCCTCCACTTTCAACGATCTCTTTACCATCCCTCAACCGGATGACTGCGAGACCGTGGACGGATGCCCCTTTGTGCGCCTCCCAGATTCTGCCGATGATGTTACGGCGTTCTTGAAAGCCATCTTTGACTCGAGGTGCTGAACATTATTATCAATCGCAAGCAGTACTTACATCCGGGAGCCCCGCAGCTTCTTTGAGCCGCCGCCGCAGCCCACCACGCTCTCCGACATCCTAGGCGTGCTCCGCTTGAGCCACAAGTACGATGTGACATATCTACGCCGGCGAGCGCTCATGCATATTGAAACGCTATACCCGACCAGCCTCGAAGCGTACGATGCGCGATTCGCGACATCAACCTTCACAGTGGTGAATTCCGACCATCTCCTCGTGGCCAGAACAGCAGCGCAGGTAGATGCGTCCTGGATTATCCCCTGTGCGCTCTACGAGGCATGCTGCTGCCTCACCGTCGACTCCATCTGTGCTAAAGCCTCCTCGGACACGCCCGTCGATTCCGTCGAAAGAAGATGTTTAACTGGTCTCGTTAACCACATTCAAGCATACACCGCCCGACCTCCCTTCTTTGTCCACATGAGGCAGCCCGCCGTGACCAAGGGCTGCCTGAAGCAGGGCCGCTGTGCGCAAGTCGCGGCCGACTTTATAGCAGCTTGGGAAGATGGTAAAGTCGACGTAGCTCGGTCTGATCCCCTTCGCGCGTGGAAATCCGATCTGAAAACGTGCAGCGCGTGGTGTTCCCACTGCTCGGATTCCGTATGTGCTAGAACCACAAGTTCGCGAGCACGGTGGTGGACGAGTATGCCCAAGATATATGGCCTGCCACGGTGGTCTGAGCTCCTCCTCCTCCGAACAGCTGCTCTCTCGTGATTCGGCCCAATCAACGACTCATTATATTGTGAGTGCATCCCTCACATCTTCTCGCTGCCTAATCAAATAGTCTTTTAGTACTTCTCATTTCTTTCCGTCATTTTTTATTTTATTTCTCAATGCCACTCTTCCTAGTAACAACCCCCGTCTTGAAGCTTGAAGTCCCATCATTTTGTGCTCGTCGCGAGCGATTACAGGCTCGACGATGAATGGGGTTTTTCAACCAATGTTCAAATTCGTCAGACGCACTCAACTCTTTCCCCATAATACAACGATGCCATTATAATCTGCTTGTAAATCCACAAAGTTCAAGTCACACGCATTAATGAACCCAGCTTGCAGTTGACGGTAGAACTGCAGAGCTATATGGCGCGATCTTTAATCAAAGAGCGCTCAACGCACGGAGTATCGAGTGGAGGATAAGCGATTGCATGCAAGAATGTCTTGCTCGGGAAGAGGACTGACAGGTCCTCTGGATGGCGGTTCCGTGTTTCTTCCGTACCGTGCGCTTGTGTGGAGTTCCTATAGGCACCGAAATGATCGGACATCGCCATATCTAACCATCCTACACGTTCTTCTTTTGTGACTGGCCGGAAGGAATACAATTCGCAACGGTGGCCCATAATAGCAGCAAGCCGACCCTGGGTGGAAGACAAATGCTTTTCGTGTGTGGCCTCAATGAAGGGCCGGTAGCCAGGCACTTGTCAAAAATAGCAATCATAATAGTGGGGCGCCCAGTACGTACCACTGATCCATCTATAGTCGAGCGCCTAAGACTCTGAGTCAGAGCGTGACAGCTCTGATGAATAGCTCCACATACGACAACGGCTCCGTCCAATAGCATGCATGTTCTCCTGTTCATTCTCTAGTGAAAATAATAGTCAAATCTCGGGTGCTGCGGTGGTTCCCGTGAACAAGAAGCGGGCACTACCCCTGTATCGGTGCTGAGGAATATTCAGCGCCAACTCTAGGAAGTTTTGATACTAGTTATATTACTGGTAACGTATCAGTGAACAAGAAACAAACTCACATGTATGGGGTACAAGGAGTATAGTCAATTATAAATAAATTATTTTTAGCAGATAACACGACCCAGACCTACGGCGAAAGCGCGGCATCCTTCAACTTCTGAAGCTCGTCCCACCCACGGGTAACGCCGAAGATGGCGGGCATCCGGTTCCAAAATTCTTGCCGCGCGGTCGCGTGCGTCTTCTGGCACTGGCCAACGCACTCGTGGCAGAGGTCACCAGCGACCTGGTCCCAGTCGTGGTCCTCCCAGATCTCGAGCGGGAAATGGCACGTAGACCAGTTCTCCGCGACGAACTGCGACAGCTGCAGCAGTTCCGCGTTGCACTTGACGGGCGTCTGACATTCGGGGAAGCGCTGCTTTAGAAAGCGCAGGACGGACTCGACGGCGATGGCCTGCTCGGGGTAGGCGATGAGGATGGTGCGTTTCTCGGGGGTCATCTCCCACGTCCCGCCGAGCTCTACGCCGTCCACAATGCGCTGGATGGGGTTGCTGCACCCGAGGTACATGATCGCGGGGACCAGCCACGGCGCGTCGATTTCTTTGAGCAGCTCGAGGATTTGGAACACGGGATACACCTTCGGCGGGGCGCGGAAGTTGATGATATCCCGCGAGTAGCCCAGGAGATCCCAGTCTTTGAGCGTGGTAGGATAGATGTCGGACAGATGACGCAGACACCGCTGAGTGAGGTAAGGGACGTCGTATTTTATGCTCAAGCGGAGGATTCCGCCCAGCGTATCGAGTGGGGGAGCGAAAGGCGGGACGAAGAAACTAAAAATAGTCAGTACTGCGGGAGGACGAAAAACGAGCAGAGAAGCGCACCTGGAATCAAATATGGCACGAAAAAAGACCGTGGCTTCGGCAGCCGTATCATATAGGACAATCTTGGGGCATCCATCCATGGTATCCGATTCGGAGGCTTCTGGCTGAGGAAAAGCAAGCATGTCGCAGAAAACGGAGGATCTGGCAGCCAAGATCCCGCTGTAGACGCGAAAAAGTCGTTGCTCGGCTTGGAATATAAACGTGGCATCTTGGAACCACAATTCTGCGACAGGTTCATACGAAGAGGATGGGGGCATTATCAGAGAGTCAGTGGGGACGCTCATGGCGAAGAGTACGAGTCGAAGCTGAGACGCGCCGACCATCGCCTGGACATGCTTGCGGTTGTAACCAAGTGATTTTTTTCCAATTTGCATTATGTCACCTCCCACGTGGAGTCGACCCAAATCCACGTGGCAACTGTTGAAATGGATCGCTTTGACCTCCAACTCCCTGATAAGGAAAGAAGGTCGGTCCGACGTTCAACCAGGAGTTTGAAAGCGGAAAATTTCACGAAGGGGGATTGAATTTAAAGACTTAGTCAATTATCTCGGGGTAGCGTTACAGTCCGTCTGGCATTGATAGTATGTGAGCAGAATCAGCAGATGAGCTTTAAAAATCGCCCACTTCATGCCCTGACCGGTCTGCAAGCCTGAATCACAATCGAAATCCTAAACGCGGAGGCTAATAAACCCATCCAGGTTCCCAAAATACATATCCATAGATCTATAGCCAACACACCGCCTTTATTCCAGAATTCAGGTACCGCTTGCAGATTTGGCGCGACACTCAAGAGCATAGAGGCGGGTATCTTTAGCATTTGGAACGGTCTTCATATTCCATCGCCGCGCTTTCACGCGACGGTCGCGGTTGGAAGTAACCCGGAATGCCACCACATAACTGCTAGTCTGATGGTTCTTCATCTTGTACCGCCCGGCGCCCGTAGATTCACGCGACCGTCACGGCTGGGACGGAGATTGGTGGCCGCCGCTGTTGTTCTACTTCTACCTTTCCGAGAACAATCGAGAATCCAGATGGGACGTTGTTTTCCAACTTCGGGCTTAGTTGGATTCGCGCGCCCGTCACGGCCGGGAAGCAGAGCTTACTTGGTCTCCTGATGCAAAGCGCATAACCCACGCTCGAATGGCCCATCTAGAAATCTACCGTCTATGAATATCGTCCACATCGTAATTATTGCCTCCGCCGACAACTTAAATAGCTCGAATCACTCTTGTTTCTTGTTCTCTGTGATAGCCACGCTGGCATTTCGGTTCCGTTTAGTGGTACAGCCCAGGGCCAGTGACGTTCACCGAAGGCGTGCCTAGAGGTTCTTCGCCGATGATCGCTCGCACCGCCCGTTTGGGATTCTCGAGAGCATCTGCAGAATGCAGTTCCCAGGGACGTCAGATTCTCGTGGGAGGAGGATGCAGAGGGGTGATCGCAGTCCCTCTGTTCCTGGGCCGCCTGGGCGTAACTTGGTGATCGGATGCGGTGGAACGCGGGCCGAGCGAGGAATCAGATAGGCGAACATTTAGACTCGACAGGTGATAGATATCTCCGGGCCATTCAGCCTCACGCTCGTCGGGCCCGAAGTAAGAGGCTAGAGCATGCCGAGCCAGGGGAGGTTCAATTGTGAACCGGCGTACATTGGCCGGAGCGTGGAACCTGTTACCTCAGGTAGACAGCCGGACGTCGGGGGAATGTTGAATTGCATCCGCGTAATTTTCGGATGTCGATCTCGCGTTCAAGTGGAGCGCTGTCCGCTAACAATTAAATTCCGTTGAATTCCGTGGCATAGCATAGATGATGGAAGTCCTATCGGGCAGTTATCCGAGCGGAAGATTTTCGTGCCCCTCTTTCCAGAAGCTGAACTCAGCAAAAATGGTTCCGTTCGTGAGGCCTAGAGGATCCCACTCGGCCACCTCGTCCGACGTCATTTGACAGTACCTCCGCTTGACATCCGCTTAGCCGCTTAGTGCAGCATAAGCCACTTTACAAAGTAAAATGCGGGCGGAGGTAACTGAGTCAGATTGGCCATGTAATCTTCCTACATACATACCCTGAGCCGACGGCCTGATGCCAATGTAGGATGCGTAATGTGCGTTGTTTTGCTCAATATAATTCTGCAAACGCCACCACCGGCTACGCGTCCCTGAGTTTCAGCACGAACACGGCGCACCCACGCAAAATCCGAGACGGCACACCTGATTTTACTGATAAATTCAATACCGGTAAAACAAAGCGTTTCCATTGGCTCACAGGCACCCAATTTGCCAAGCGCAAAGGTCAACCAATCTGGGCACACCCACCGAGGTTGGGGATTTGCTTCACGACTACCATATCCGCTGCCATCCATCACGCGAACCTGCGCGACCACGCATATCTTTTCGCCGGAGATGAGGGGCGCGATGATCACTGTCGGGATTTCGGTCGCTGATCATGCGTCGTCTGGTCTGTGCGTGTGGGTTGACGCCCGGGGAACTCCGTTGCGTCAGGAAGGGGCGTAGGTTTCTGCAAGACCTACTTAATGTATTATTCTTCGCAAGTAGTCACTGGTAGCAGCGCAGCTGAGCTGCACCTGCGAAAATGCCGCGCTTTGACGTGGAGCGGCCCAGAGTGGCAGTTAGTGTCAATTGTTTCGGAGCCGAGATCACGCACGTCTTTTTCGCGCACATTCAACCAACTTCGCAAGGCCCTTTCACAGCCCTTAGCATCGAGTCAAAAAAGATTAATTAATGGAAAATGATGCTGTCGAGAGCCCTGGATGGCGTGCCCGGACATGAGGAGGAGGTATATTGGTCCCGACCTATCACGACAGTATCGATTAAAGATTTCGGCCGCGTGCGTATATTCATGCGATAATCATCGCTTGAAGGCCTCGCATTGCGTGCCCCAGGACGTACATTCAGAGTCCGCAACTAGATAATCAGCCTGACCATCAGCCAAGCCATTGTCGAATACTACCGGAAGAAGCTTGCAATAATATCCCCTGCTAGGTAAACGGTGCCCGAGAGGAAATATCCAACTCTGCTCTCGGAAATTCTGACTCCGGAAGTCTGGGAACGAGCCCTGTATTGTGGCGGTCGGCTTTGGTTCAGAAACGTCAAGTTGATGAATCAGCTATATTTAGAAATTTGCCTCGCTGGATTCAGAACCTCGTTAAGGCGCACTGCGTTACTTTCATTCGCGCTCTGTTGAATAGAATGCAATCCCAATGTTTGATTATGTCACAAGAAACTACGAGGTATGGTATGTGCGGTCTGCCCCATAGCTGTTCTACTTCGACCGTCTGGACGTCTGCTAACTGGTTATTAGAGACCTGGGCCAGTGGGCTTAGCGACTATGGTGCTGGGGCTTGCTCTGGGAGGCACTATGTCAGCGTATGAAAAGGCAGAATTTGGCAGAACTCACGTCCAAGTGAAGGTGGTCGTCGCTTTGACGATGAAAGGCGCGATGTCGGTGGCGGTGTTATATACTCTGGTAGCCGTGAACACAGGCTTGTGCTCGACCTCGGCAAGGCCCTGGGCCTGTTACGAGTTAGCTCGGAGCCTCAGTGGGTGCAAGAGAGACATGGACCCACAGCGACACCGGCAAAGAAAAGGGCGGCAGCGGAAAGAACGGATTTGAAGAGCATTGGGGCGTTTGGGAGCTGAGGACATTCCTTGCCGCTTTTTGTATTACTTATAACTTGCAGATCCGGACCTGTCCCCCATCTGTGATACTCTCTTATTGGCCGTTTTCTCAGATTCTGTGCGGGGATGTCACCCTGCGGACAATCGTGGGATTGATCCACATGTCCCCACACGTTTCGCAAAGTTCGAAGCATCTTTGATCTGCCTCCTGGATTCTTGATTTCTCCTTGCGCGAGGACATCGGCAGCATGGACGCGTCCTCCGTTTCATTCCCAAGAATTTCCTAAAGCGACTACGCCCGGGGCATAAAACCCTCAGGGGCAATGAGAACATCATCCACCTCGGACGGTCTTTGTCCAAAAATGGTTTCACTGCTTTGCTCTCCCTTTGCCTGGCTGGTTGTGCTGGGGCGGTCATGATTGGCCCCACCGCCGACATCGTACGCCTGCTCGCCGTCGTGCTGGGCGTCTTTAACGTATGACACTAGCACATCATCAACGGAAACGTGGCGCCCGATGGCTTCACTCGCTCGTATGAACCTCTCGCGGAATCCATTCTCAATACTCAACCCATTAATTCAGAGCCGTCCTGGCCAACGGACTTGTTCCCGGGCCTACTATTCGCGCCAACAAGGTTTGTGCGCGCCCTCTTCACTCACGACGTGACTGATCCACTTCTAGGGTGATACCTTTAGCCTGAACGTCATCGACGGTCTTACCGACAACACCATGTTGCGGAGCACCAGTATCGTGAGTATTTCCCGGAGCGTCTATACTTCTCATCCTTACAGGAAGCGCACAGCACTGGCACGGTTTCTTCCAAAAGAACACAGCTGGGCGGACGGGTGCGTGAACGTTCGGGTATTCATGCACACGTTAGCTAATTGTTCTCTGCGTAGTCCTTCGTTTGTCAACCAGTGCCCCATCGCCGCGAACCACTCTTCCTCTACACTTTCCCCACCGCGCAACAAAGCGGGACCTTCTGGTACCACAGCCATCTTTGTACGCGTTGTTCCTCGTTACTTCTCGGTGCCAGAGATATTAAAACTGTAACAGCGACCCAATACTGTGACGGGCTCCGCGGAGCGATGGTCGGTGCGTATATTCCTTTAGGATGATTCCAGGGGGCGCCTTCTAACGACTCTCTTCGTTTAGTATACGACCGCTAGACCCGAACCTTGCCCTGTATGGTGAGTAACAGTCTATCTTCGGCGTGGCTGTGCCGAGTTCTAATTTACCCTCTATAGATATCGACGATGGTATGTCGTGGCCCCTCGGTATCTCTTAATGTTCTTTATTCAACGGTGAACAGACACGGACGGTGATTACCCTTGCGGATTGGTACAGCATTTCCTTATCCGCGGTATATTTTCGTTGCTTACCGGACCACCAGGTACCATGGCCCCGCTCGGTCTCTTGGCCCTATTCCGGTGAGTTGAGCACAAATTCGCTTTGATGGATGTCAAAGTTCAACATATCCGCGTAGACTCTCATCTCGACGCTCATAACGGACTTGGTGTGTTTAATTTCCCATATCTGTCGAATCACGCTTACATTTTGTCCAGGCCGCTATGCCGGAGGGGTACGCCGCGTCTGATGAATTATATGTTCTCCTTGATCCTCACTTGCATTTCGTCAGCCAACATCCCAATTGGCCGTAATCAGTGTGACCGCCGGGAAACGTTACAGGTGGGAATGCTGCTCATCGATGTCGCTCAATGACTGACCCGTAGTTCGCATAGATTCCGCCTTGTCTCGCTCTCTTGCGACCCCAACTTCATTTTCAGCATTGACAACCACACGATGACCATCATCGAGGTCGACAGTGTCAACACCTTCCCCTTCTCGTTGATTCCATCCAGATCTGTGCGTTTCCAACCTCTCCGAACACAACCCCAACTAATATACATTAGTTGCCGGCCAGCGGTACTCCTTCGTCCTCACGGCGGACAAGCCTGTGGACAACTACTGGATCCGCACCGTTGCCAACGGTGGTACCGCCGGGTTCGACAACGGCATCAACTCCGCGATTCTCCGCTATGTTGGCGCGCCCATCCAGGACCCGGCTACTCCTGTCGCCACGTCCGTCATCCCGCTTGTGGAGACGAACCTGCACCCCGCGATCGGCGAGCCCCCGTGCCGGTCTCCCGATCCGGCGGTGCCGACGTTCACGTTGAGTACGTCTGCTCCCTTGCTGTCGCGTTGCAATTATCATTCCATCGATTATTAGACTTGAACATCGTTTTCGATTTCACCAGCTTCACGTTCTCGATTAACGGGGCGGTATGTGTTCATTTCCGTCATCTTCAGGCACAATCATTTATCGTGTCCTTCGTGTTAGACATTCGTCCCCCCTACTGCCCCTGTGCTCTTGCAGATTTGAGCGGCGCCCAGTCCGCGACGGACCTCCTGCCCGCTGGCAGTGTTTATACCCTCCCGCCCAACAAGGTATCGAAGTACGTATGCGCACATTCATTTTTTCCATCGCGGCTCACCGATTCTCTAGATCTCTATTCCCGGAGGCACCATTGGTGCTCCCACCCCTTCCACTTGCACGGCGTATGTTTTCTTCTTTGATTCGACTAGGACAGAAATTTACATCAATGCATCTAGCACAACTTCCACGTTATTCGGAGTGCTGGAAGCTCGTCGTACAACTTCATCAATCCGGTGATCAGAGATGTTGTCTTCCACCGGCCCGCTTACCACGTATGTTGGTTCAAGTTCGATTTATCCGTCCTTTACTCATTCGTCCCAGCGATAACACTTACCATCCGCTTTGTCACGACAACGCCGGCCCATGGTTCCTTCACTGGTAAATCCCATATCCCAGATAGTTGGCTTCGCTTTCCCTGACTCTATTCCAACAGCCACATCGATTTCCATCTCGAAATTGGTCTCGCTATCGTATTCGCCGAAGACACCGCGACAATCACTCAATCGACGCACCCTCGTAAGTGAACTGTCTGCGCCTCCGACGCGAAGCTCACCTCCCTGTTCAGCCGCATGGGACCAGCTGTGCCCAATCTACGACGCCCTTACTCCGGATCAGCTCTAAACGTCGCGCAAATAATAAAGCGAACCCGCGC
This sequence comes from Mycena latifolia, assembly GCA_029289555.1. NCBI lineage: Eukaryota > Fungi > Basidiomycota > Agaricomycetes > Agaricales > Mycenaceae > Mycena > Mycena latifolia. Next base: position 19,578 of record JARJLE010000702.1, read on the forward strand.
AGCAATATTGCCTGTCTGCGGTTCCTCGGGTTATTTGGTTGGATTAATTGGGTAGACAAATATTTAAGTTCTGTAGTCCCCGAATCGACGCAGAGTGTCCCTTCTCTTCATCGTACAATCGTTGACCCAAGAGCGGTTTTCATTGGAATAATTGTATTTTCTTTTCATGGGAGCCCGGGAGTGTGACGTGACCAGGATCGCGTGAGCGACCGTGACAGGAACCACACTCTCTCTTCTGCACCACACCGCGTCGCAACTGGCTCAACCAACGCGTCAATGGCCGCCCAAGGCCTCCAGATTTGCCCGCACACATGTAGGTGCGATGTATCGCCCGGGGCCGTCGCTGCCATGGCCCGCACCCCCG
>JARJLE010000703.1:0-19925 GCA_029289555.1 Mycena latifolia
GCGTACCCGCGGCGCACCGCGGGGGTACCGCGCCGGGCTTGATAGGCAGCGACGCGGACTTGGTCTCGGGGTTCTGCCCGGCGGGGTGCGCCGGGGTCCCCGTCTCGGGCAGGCTGCGCTGCGTGCCGGGAAGCGTTAGCGCGAACCCGCGCTGCGCGGGGGGTTGGAACTGGAACGGCGAGGACGCGGCGGTGGAGGGGTAGGACGAGGACGACGCCACCGAGGAGGGGAAGGAGCCCGTCGCGGCGGACGGAAACGAGGCGGCCGCTGCCGAAGCCGGATGCGACGGGAACGCCTTCGGCACCGACGCGGGGCTAAACGTAAACGCCGCCGCTGTGTTTGCGCGCGTGTCCGCCACGCGCTCCGCCCACCGCCGCGTCCGCCCCCATTGTCCGCGCCGCCCCCCCGCGCCAAAGCCGCGCTCGACGCTATCAACCTGCATCGGCGTGCGCATTCCCGCGCCCTCCGCGTCCACGTCCACCACGTCCACGTCCATCCGGTCCTCCCCTCCCTCGGCCCCGATCCCCGACGCGCGCATCCCCGCGCTAAGCACGCGCATGCCCTCGCCCTCGCCCGAGTACACGCGCGCAACGGACGCCTGTGCCGCGGGATAGCGTGCACGCCACCGCCACCGTACACCTCCCTTGCCTCCCGCCGCACCGCATCCAGCACCGCGTCCACCGCAATGAAGCCCCCCGTGCGCCCCACGCCCGCGCTGCAGTGCAGCACCACCGGCGCCGCGCCCGCCCCCGCGCGCAGCGCGCGCCGCAGCACGCCCGTCGCGCCGTCCACGTCGCTGTCGTCGCTGTCGCTGTCGGGGTCGCGTTTGTCGTCGGCTGCGTAAGCGTTCGGAGCGTAAGCGGTGGCGTTCGTGTTCGCGGTGTCGTCTTCCATCCGCTCCTCCTCCGCCCTCCCCACCTCCCCAACCCCTTCCCACCTCCCACACAACCCCCAACACGCCCCTTGCGTCCTCCGGGACGTTCATATCCGGCCACCCGAGGTACTGCAGCTGCACGACCGTCCGCGCCCTTGCGCGCGGGTACCCCGTGCGAGAGGCGCAGCGTGCGCTTGATCAGGAGCTGCTCCGGCCTCTGCCCTTGCCCCTGCACGAAGAACCCCCCGCCCCGGGCCGCGCGCCGTCACCCGCGCCCCCCCGCCCTCACACACGCTGCACCCCCGCGCGCCGCGACACCCCGGCGCGGCGCACCCGAGCAGCTCGACGCGCAGCGCGCCGTACGTCCCCGCGCGCCAGTACGCGCCGCACTTGACCTGCGCGCCCTCGACCTCGCGCGTGAGCATCACGATCAGGTGCGTGTTTTGCTGCCAGACGAGCCTGCGGAGGTGTCAGCATTTTGCGTGTCGCAGAAGGGTGGGGAAGGGACGGGGAATGAAGGAAAGGGGCAGGAACGAAAGCCCGACTGCTCGAATGGACGCAAGGCAGGAAGAAGCAACCGAACCCTGCAGGGCCACAAAACCCCGAAAGGAAACCACACACACAAAGACATGAAACACTCACGTCCAAAAATCCGCAAACGTCGCCTCGAGCGGGCCCTGCGTCGCGATGTACCGCCGCGTCGTCCCGAGCGGCTGCACATACGACGCGTTCACGTAGTCGTCGTGCTCCTCTCCCCTTTCTTGTCCTGCATTTACTTCTGTTCCGAATCCTCCTACTCCTCCATTTACTCTTTCTGCGCTTCCGAATCCTCCGTCTGAGCTTCCGAATCCCCCAGCTCCGAATCCTTGTCCTGCATTTACTTTTCCTCCTCCTCCGAGTCCCCCTTCCCTCCTCTCGTTCAAGTTCGAGTTGTTTTGGTTGAGGTGCGTACTCCGCTCGTGCAGCCGAACTCTCGCATGCTCGAACGGCCAGATGTTGCGGTACCTGTTCACACCCCCACTCGTCAGCGCCCGTCCTTTTTCTTCCAAAAAAAAGAGATAGAGAGCACGCACCGATTCTTACTCCCCTTCTCCACGCCCGCAGTGATGCTAAACGGGAACCGCGCCCTCTTGCCGCTGCTCCCACTGCTGCTCCCACTCGAGGTCGACGCCGACGCCGATGAGGTGGACATCGATGTCACTGAGGCCGAGGTCAACGAGTTGGAGTTGGCGATGGTCGAATTGGCGGTAGAGGTAGAGGTCGAGGTAGAGGTGGAGTCGCCGCTCTCCCGGCTATGGTGCTCCATGACGCCCATGAGCCGCCGCTGCTCCGCGAGCTCGATGCGGTAGAACTGCATCGCGAGCGCCTCGGTGCCCTCTTCGATGCGGCCCGCTGCGAGCGCGGGGGACGATGCTATCACCTCAACGTCAGTATTTCACGGAGAAGAGAAGAGGGAGGGGACGCACCACCCCACGCACTCCCGCTCGTGCTGCTCGAGTCGGAGCTCTCGTCCTCGCTCGAGTCCGGGCGGCCGGGGCGCAGCGCGTACGGGCCCACGCTCCCACCGAGCGAGTTGTACGGCCCGCCGCTTGCGGAAGAGGAAGACGGCGGGGGCGGCGTGACGGGCGCGGCGCGGCGCGCGATGTCGCGGAGCCACTGGAACGGCAGCTCCGCGATGCGGCGGCGCACGCGGCGCGGGAGGCGCAGCGGGATGCGCTCCGTGATGCCGTGCGCGAGCTCCGCGTTCTGGCGCACGGTGTCGAAGAACGGGTTGAACGCGTGCGTGTCCGACTCGGCGTGTGCGCCGGGGGCCGGGAGCTTGCTGGGGGTGGGTGCGACGTTGTGGAGGACGGGGGCGGGACCTGCGGCGGGGGCGTCAGCACGGCGGTCGTGCGGCGATGGGCCCTGGTTGCGCGGGGTCGGCGGGCGGGGCCGGGGCGCCACTTACCTGACCGGGTCGGCGCCTGGGTGGTGCTCGCGAGGGCGAATGCGGCGCGCGGGAGATGGTGTGCGCGTAGGACACGCTGGGGAGTGTCTTGGGCATCGTCTTCGGGGTCCTCGTCCTCGGTCTCCGTCTCTGGTGTGGGCGGGACAGACTCGACGAGGTCGCGGCGGAGGGACCATACCGCCTGGAAGCCGCCCTGGACCCATGCGAGGGCGATGGGGGCGTCAGGTGCCTCGGCGCGGAACTTGCGCAGCAGGCCCTGGATGTTGGACGTGTCGGAGATGGCGGCCGAGTCGGCGTCGTAGACGAGGATCCGCGGGGCGCTGCGCCAGGCGGAGAACCGGGTCCGCGCTCCGCGGGACGGCAGCATCGCGGACAGGCGCTGGAGGGAGAAGAGGGGCCGCTTCAGCAGCGTCGAGGGCACCGAGAGCGAGATTGCGCGAGACAAGTGGGCGGAGGAGTAGGCTGCGTGGGGCCGGATATCGACGACGAGTGTGCGCGGGTCGTCGAGCCACAGCGACAGCGCCCCCGGGGCCACTGCGGTGTACTTTGCCTCTGCTGTGGGTGCTGGGGGCGGGGGCGGCGGGGCTGCGGGCTGGAGGGAGAGGTTTGCCATCGGGGTGCTGGGCATGCGGAGCGCGGGGGGCAGCAGCCGGGCCGTAAGCACAGTGTCCGGCTGGCCAAAGCGGGCTTGGATGGCCTCTGCGAAGGATTTTGTGTCGTCTGTCTGGTGGTGGGCGACATTGTGCACATTCTCGACTGCACTGAAAAAGTCGCTCATCGACGTTCACGGCAGGATAGCTATGAAAATGCCCATTTTGATCTAGACTGACGTCACACGCAGTGCCGTCATCAAAGGTCTAGACCCAGAAGCCCCCCGATCCCCGCCAAGACATCACTATCCCGACGGCACTTCCGCTAAATGTCGGGGACTTGACAGCAACATCTCTCCATACCACAACATTCCATCTCGCTTGAATTTCTCAATATCAAAAATGTAAAATATTACTATTCCAGGCTAAACTTGGACTTTCGCGTCGGCGAATCCAACAGGGGATAACCAAGTACACAAACCGACAAAGAATACACAGAAAGGTGCGTCCGCGCTCCAATGATGTCAAAACATGGTAGCAAAGGTGGTCATGTCACGAACGATTCGTAAATGCTTCTGCTGGCCGCCGGCAGGGCGCACTACGTAGTTATCGTGTCAGCTTTCTTGTCCGAGCGTACATCTAGTGAAGGCCGCACGATTTTTCGATCGAGGAGGATGCAGCTCAGGACAAAGACACTCGACCCTGGAACCACGTAACCGAGCGAAAAGCGGACTAGTTGCGTCTTGAGCGTCGGCTCCAGAAAGATATATTGCGGAGTACAGTACGTTACCCTCTGTGCAATTAATTGAACCACGACTGGGTGCTGAACGAATGGCGAATCGACTCGTCAAGCGCCGCGTCATCGGGGTCCCGACTTCCACAGAATAGCGCTAAGTTTAACGATGTAAAAGGGATCGCCGTGGGCCGAGGCGGAGGGTTCGAACAGGCCGTCCCAGGGTTCGAAGCAGGAGGATGGCGTAGCGAGCCGCCGGGCCCAGCAGCCGCTACACCACACACACCAAGGCTCAGGCAAGTTGGAGTTCTGACAAGTTCTTCACGGCGTCAACCCGGGCTCGTTCCTTTTAATGCCTGCTTGTTCACGCCTCCGGGATGCGACATACTTCGCCGCGAGCAAACCATCGACGCGCTTGGCCGCCGGGTCCCCGAGCGAATAGCGAGACCAACAAGCTGGCAAAGGCTACTATTGACCAGACACCAAGAAATGGCGCATGCGGCTGCATGGTGCGAGCGAGCCTCGCCGACTGTGTGTCCTTTGAGCCTCAAGACTCGGAATCAACTCTGCAACTTGTCGGTTTGAAGTGCAGATTTCAAGTACACAGACTCCTCTCGACAGTCGTGCGCCTGCAGCCTCCGAGTCCCGAGAGAACTACAAGTCTACGAGGGGCAGGAAGAAGGAAGAAGCGCGTGCGAGCCCAAGCCCTAGGCGCGAATCAGCTTTGCCGCGGCGTTTCGTTCGTTTGCGCTTGCTGCTCACGTACGTACTTGGTTTAACGTCGTAAAAAGGGACCACCGAGAAGAAGAATTCGAACAGGCCGCCGCAGGGTTCGAACCAAAAGCAAAAACTGTTGATGGTGCAGCGAGCTGCCGGGCCCAGCAACCGCTGCACCATGAAGCAGACAGCCACTCTGCCCTCAGTGTCGTTTCCTATGGTTCTGACAATTTTGACAAGTCCTTCACGGCGTCGACCCAGCCGGGGCTCGGAGTCGTTCTTTCCTTGTTGTATTGAGTCTTGACGACTCGGGGTCTAGAGGCTAGATCGATTTTCGAGGACGAAGAGCGTGCAGTAAGTAGACTCGATTCGAGAGCGACGTAACTAAGCGAAACAAGTTGCAAGTCGTGAGCCTCCGCCGCCCCGCCAAATAGAAACTTTGCGGACTATGAGTCAGGGTCACGGTTCAACGATGGGGTCGGAGTCGACTCTTCAGTCGCGCCGTCACTGGTGCCGTGACGGGGCTAGTACTTGCCCAGGCGTTGTAAAAAGGGACCATCGAGAAGAACAGGCAGGCCGCCACAGGGTTCGAACCAGAACCACACGCAAAAACTGTTGGTGGTGTAGCGAGCCGCCGGGCCCAGCAACCGCTACACCACGAAGCAGACAGCCACTCTGCCCTCAGTGTCGTTTCCTATGGTTCTGACAATTTTGACAAGTCCCCCACGGCGTCGACCCGGCCGGGGCTCGGAGTCGTTCTTTCCTTGTTGTATTGAGTCTTGACGACTCGGGGTCTAGAGGCTAGATCGATTTTCGAGGACGCAGAGCGTACAAGAGACTCGATTCGAGAGCGACGGCAAGCCGTGAGCCTCATGCCAAATGAAAATCTGCGCACTACTTTGCAATTGAGTCAGGGTTCAACGATGGGAGGCGACTCTTCAGTAGCGCCAACCCGTCACTGGTGCCACCATCCCGCCCGCGGACCGGGGCTAGTACTTGCCCGGGCGCTGTAAAAAGGGACCACCAAGAAGAATTCGAACAGGCAGGCAGCCGCAGGGTTCGAACCAGAACCACACGCAAAAACTGTTGATGGTGCAGCGAGCCGCCGGGCCCAGCAACCGTCCGCGCCGTCCACTTGCACCGGTGAATAGAGCAGACTGTCGTTGTGCTGAATCATTCTGGGTCAGACACTGTCGGACCTGTTAGTGGCGTTGAAAACAATGAAGGGAACACGCACCGTCATACATCATACAAGACAAGTGCGAGGTCCGCTGCGGACAGCTGGGTGCTGCGCTCCAGGGCGCTGCTCCCCGCTACTTCCTCCCAAAGCCAAAGCAGCTCCTGCCAGTCAGCACTGAGGGGCCACTGCGCCTCCGTCTCTGCCTCCACGTGCTGCTGCACCACTGCGAGAAACGTCGAAACGGCCATTCGGTCCATTACATCGCGTTCCAGGCCGCCGACGGTGGTCTGTGGAGGCATGCGGTCTCAGTCGTGGCGTGCGGACAGCAAAGAGGAACTTGAACTGGGGCGTACCAACATGATGTGGGTGAGCCGTTCTCCTTCGACCTGGCCCAGCTTTAAGCCCAGAAGCCGAGAGAACTCTGCCAAGTCGTTGGGTGCCAGCTGGCCAAGCCGTCGGGGCTCGAGCGGAGAGAGCAGGAGAGACGCAAGGCGAAGGGCTTCCAAGTTGGTGACGGGGGCGGCATCGGCGAACGTAGCGAGTGCCTTTTGGTTGGCGTTCGATTTGCGCAGCTGCCCCAGTAAGGTGCTGCACGCCTTGGATGTCCCTGGATCTGCGGCGGTCGAGGCAATGGCGTGCGCGAGGGAGAGCGTGGTGCGGCCTGTCCTGAGGGCAATTCCAGCAGGCAGCGGTAGGGTGGCCGCGCGAAGGCCGGAGATCTCTTCCTTCGTTTGCCGTATATCGTCCTTCACTTCCCGTATATCGTCCTTCACTTCCCGTATATCGTCCTTCACTTCCCGTATCATATCGTCCGTATCATCCATTCTCTGCCTCAGTTTGTCTATTGAAGACGTTATTTCCAGACGCATGTTGTCCATTTCCGGCCTCAGTTCGTTCATTGGCGGCGGCGATCCTGAAGGCGTGTAGGTGCGGGCGAGAAAAGGGGGACACCACTTGCGGAAGGCCTTCGCCATTGGCGCGCGCGCGTCGTGCCGGGACAGTACCCAAAGTACTCGCCCACGAGGAGCGTCCCGCCCGCGATGTGCGGCCGCTCGAGGAAGTAGGTGAAGTACCCGATGCCGTCCGCGATTTGGCATGGGGCTCGTACCGCGCCGGGGCTGGCTGTCTGCAAAATCCTGATTTTGCTCTAGATCTTAAGTTAGGAGGTGGCGTTCGTAGATCAAGCCGCGGGAAGACCCAGCATGACACGGACAAACAGCCGTCCGACTTGAACTTTCCTTTGACTTTCCTCTTCGTTCGATTCTCCCGTGGATCCTCGTTTCCTGTGAAGCCCAAAAAATGCATGGCTCTGTCTCTGCCTCATACCTCATACCCATGCGGCCCCGAGACCCTCGGAACTTTGGCCCGCCCAATTCAATCACAATTTATTCGATAGTTGACCGTCAGCCGCCCTCTGGGTGCATAAATTCCGGGCCGCCCCCTCGCTTCTCTTCCATTAACCACCACTATCATCCAAGAAAACATGTCCTCTACCGTCCTCCTCGTCCTCTGCTTCGCTTCGTTCCTCATGGGCCAGATGTTTAACGCATTCTGCGCCGGCATCTCCCACTCTGTCGCCGTCAAGACGGCCGAGAGCGTCACCATCGCCTCCGGCGCCGGCTTCTCCTTCAAGTCGCTTGTTTGCATCGTGCTGGCCGTCCTGGCCGTCCACGATATCATCGTCATTCTTGTCATCCGTCGTCTTCTCGCCGAATCCAAAGCCCCCTTCAAGACGCGGCGTCCCGTTCTCAAGGCGCTGCTGTGGGCGGCTGACGGCGCTCGTATTCTACTCAAAAGTGTCAGCCGCCTCGCTATGGTGGTCCTCCGTGGGACGTGTATCATCATTCCTGCGGCTACACGCATCGCAAGGCGGTCGATGGCCGTGTCGATTCTCTGGTCACGAAGAGTCACTCCTCACCAGTCCGCGCCCACGTCGCTATCTATCTTTGGAGGTCTCCGCGCCGTTCTCCGCGAGTGCTTCACAGCCTTGGTCCCGTTCGTCAACCGAGTCTCGCTTCCCCTCGCGCCTCGGTGCATCCATCTTCAAGACCCTTCAAGCCGCGGTCTCGAAGACGACGCAAGCACCGACGAGCTCGTCGACCTCCTCCTACTCCTGCTCCTCTTCCTGGACGGCGAATTCGACGTGGACGACGACGACGAGCCGTGCTACGCGAGCATCGAGGAGCTCCCGGAAGAGGCGGACGTTCCCAGTCCCGAGGCGCAGCAGATCACGGCGTATTACCCGGCGTCCTTCTGCTATACAACGATCCAGCTGGTTCCGGACGCCATGGGCTACCTCGTCGACGCCACCTCTCTCGTCAAGGAACGACGGGTCAAGAATCTTTCTTTCAAGACCTACGAAATGTTTTATCCCCCGGCGGCGCCATCCTACCTGCCCCCGGCTTGCAGACGTGTAGAGCTTCAAGTCGCCCCAATCCGCGTCCAGACGTTCCATCTCCACCTCATCAATCATCTTCTGGCTGCAGTCGTCACCTCAAGGACGAGCCGGCTCGAGATTTGTGGTGCCGCCCCCGACGAGGTCCATGATACTGTCGACATGGGGGTCGTCGAGACGGTGTCTGAGTCGTCGAGCATGGAGGAGGAGCAGCATCAACCGGCATTAATGGAGTGTCTGTCGTCATATGGCGCTGTGGAAGCAGCTGAAGACGAGACCGACACCTTGGTCGCCGAAGCTGGATGCAGTTTATTTGAAGAGAAGCCCGTCGACGTCGTGAGCCTCGACCAACTGCAGGAGGCCGCGCCTGTATACGCCGAGTTTGAATGGGACCGCGCCCCTTCCTACGAGGACTTCGCGAGCGGCGCGCCTCCCGAGCCGCTGTTTGAGACCAGACGTGTCTCCCTAAACCACGGTTCGTCTCTTCCTTCCTTTCACGCTTCTTTGCATCTCATCCTCGTCCGCAGTGATCCATCGGCCTCCGTCACTCGAGGTCTTGGCGGCGCGCATTGGCGCTAAGCCTAGCTCCGCTGTTCGCACATCGCGGCTCCCGCTCCTTGCTCGTCTGTCCTCTCGCGTGGCCAGCAATGCCTCCGCAACCTTCGCGGAGCCCGCTTCTGCCGCATAAATCCACCCAAGTCCCCCCGCCCTCAATTCCACCCACCCTCCCGCTCCTCCGTCCAGCCTCACCCCCTCGTCACCCACCCAACAACCACACCGAAGCCGACCAAACGGGGAGCGGATGGCGCGCCGTGACGCCGGATCGGGGACGCCTGGACCGCCGAAACGCCTCGCCATCTCTCACAGCCGCAACCGGTGCCCGCAAGAGGCCTCAAACGTGGACGCACGGATGTAGGCCGCTTGCTGGTGCCGTTTGCTGCTACCTGTTCGGTCGGTTTCGGTGTGTTGTTGGGTGGGACGAGGGGGTAAGGGTGGGCGGAGGCGTGGATGGGTGGGCATGGCGGGGTTCAAGGACTTGTTTCTTTCTTATCTCTCATCGGTATTGTACTATTATCGTCTTTTCATCTCATCTATATTGTATTATTATGAGCTCTATCTCTCTGTATGTATATTATGAGCGTCTTTCCCCCATAGATTTTTTTCTCTCTGCGTGTGAGGGAAAGTCGGCCCGGGCGCCCGTGTACCGAAAATGATTTGGCATCAATTTTTTTCTTCAACACACGCTCAGTCCACCAGCGGCGCGACCTCCTGCCTGGTCGTCGCTGGTGGCCGCTTTCCTCTCCTCAAGGCCCGAAAGCGCCAAGGCGATGCAGAGGTGGTTTTGCGTGTCAGAAGAGTTGATGAGAGGCGTCTTCGACGGGCGAATTGCGAGCACGGCTGGAGGCGTAGGCAATATCGCACATTATATTCCTTCTCTTGAATTACATACTCCAGCGCTGCATTCTGGCTGGCACGAACGACGATGGGTCTTTCCCCGTAACGTCAGACGCTCCAAAAAAAAAAGGCCTGCTTCAAAACTTTATCATTGCGTCCCCAGGTCTCTGTGCTAGCTTTCTTCGCCGCTTTCTTCGCCCTCTCAAGCAGGTCAGACCAGGATGTGCTGGGCTTATCGTTTCTTCCACAGCTGAACGGTTCACACGCGACTAAGGGACTCCGTGGCAGTGACGAACAAGGGAAATATCTCATCATTTCGTGCCTTAAGGTTGAGGCAGGTACTCTCAAGCCCTGCGCAGTCGAACGCGAGCTGACGGGTACACCAGCTCCCCACCGTCCCAATACAAAAGATCGAGCGGCGCCCCGCGACTGAACGGCGGGTCGATGCTGATCCAATACGGCTCGCACCCAGCGTCAGGGTTATCATTCAGCTCAGGGCGCCCGAGGGCCAGCCTATCCGAAGTTCAGCCCATTCTGCACTTGAATATGATCAGCTGCGACATACCTGAACTCATGGGGCCGCCCAGTCGACCAGAGCGCCACCGCCTTCGACCCGCCGGGCGGGTCCCTCTGCAGAAAACTCAACACGTCGTTGTCGCCGACGATCAGGGTTTGGAGATAGAGCGCGCCCTCGTCGATCGTCACAACAGCGACGCTGTCATCGCCGACCCACACACCCCCGTACGCATACAGCACTTGCATCAGCAGGAGGCGCTCAAAGGCTGGCTGGAAGCGCGCGATGGCCTCATGTGCGAGCGTCACCGTATCCGTGTAATTGCCCGTAACGAGCACAATGACGCCGTAGGACCACTGGGGGTTGAGCACAAATTGCGAGTGGTATCCCGGGAGATTGCCGCCTGTAAAATTAAGCCTCCCGACCAACTGCGCGCGCAGAAGCGCACCTTTCGAGTATATGCGCGCCTCGTGCCCGACCTTCGCAATCTCCCACGGGGCGCCGACCTCCTGGAACCCGTCGCTCCACGGGTGCAGCGGCCTCAGCCACTCCCGAACCACATAGGGACTAATCACGCCCGGCCCCGCAGGCGCTAGGAAACTCTGCATGACCGTCGTAAGATCAGCGAGTGAGCTGTACTGTCCGCCCGCCGGATCGAACACTGGATGGTATGTCATGTCCTATCCACCCACCATCAGCCAAATAATAATAATGTCTGGTGCGCGTGTAGCATGCTTACCGCCCATTCCGTATGCGCCGCCGGAACGGCCACCTGCGCAGCGAGCCGCCCGTCCGGGATGCTGTAAAACTACTGTTCAAGCCTAGGGGCGCGAACACATCGCGCTGCATGAGTGCGCGGTACGTTATGTCCTTCCCCGTGGCCAACGTCTCCGCAGCGGCGTTGCAGTGCCCGAGGATGTCGAACCCGGTGTTGGAATACATCGGGAATGTGTACGGTGGTGCGACAAGCGGGAGCTCCGCCACGGCTGCGAACAACCGCTCCCGGCTGCCCTCCGTACGGTCCAGCATTTCGTCCACTGCCTTCAAGGTTGCTTTCTGCCCAAGGGGGCCGGGCCATGTTTTGCCAATATCAGCAGGAGGGTAATCTCGGCCAATGCCTCGACGCGTTCTGTAAGTCTCATCTTCCAACTAAATAACGAGCCGCGAAACTGTACCTGATAGGTGACTCGCCAGCTGGCGCAGTGTAATTGGCGAGTGTGCAGACGCGTATTTGCTACCACCGTTGAGGAACTCCGCCCACCCATACTCAGGGTAAGTGAAGTTTGGCAGAAATTTTGTGACGGGATCGTCCCTGCCAGAAACACTCATCAGCCCCCGCGACGAAAGACTGGAGTCATACAGACCAATTCAGCACACCGCGTTCGCGCAGGACCAACGTTTCGAGAACGGTAAACATCTTCGTGATGCTCGCGATCCGGTATATCGAATCGCGCGTTATCGACCCGCGCTGGGTCGCGTCGGATTCGTTCGCGCGCAGGACACCGTATCCGCGCTCGAATATTGGACCAGCCGGCGTGACGACGGCGATGGAGAGACTGTCGATGTCGGGCGCGGCGGTTCGCAGCGACAGGAATTCGTGCAAAGAAGCGGCGGCCTCTTTGAGCCCGGATGCATCAGCTCGCGGCGGGTATGATGCGAGAAGTGTTGGGAGCGGGGCGCTGCATGTTAACTACCTTGAGCTCAAGTAGCGTTCCCTGAAAATAGTAGAGCAGAACCTTCTTTAGAGTGGTCTTACGCTGCTGTGTTTCGATCTTGGAATCGTGGATGATGTTGACTTGGATGCGAATGTTGAAGAGGTTGAGGACAAACGACGAGAATATGGATAAGAGGACAAGGGCTGCGCAGATAATAATCGTAGGGGAACAACGATTGCTCCGTCTCGATCTGCTGGGGAGGGGAGGTCCTGCGAGGTGCTCCTTGACTTTCGACATGAGTGTAAGTAGCGGATAGGCGCGCAGTTGGACTGCGCGACGAGACGCGCTCTTTCGGGCCGGAATTGATCGCCACGGCGAATCTTGATCAACTGGATTGGTCAGCAAGACTTTTGCTTTCAACCATATTCTTTGTTTCCCCATTCCTGCTTTTGCTCAGGATTCGCGGACCTCTCAAGCAAACTATCACGGAATCTCAGGATCTGTCTTGAAAGCATCACTCTCGAAGCCACCAATGATGTGTGATAAGCAATTTAAACATATTTGCGAGCAGTTCTGCACCCTTCAAGTTCCAAGTCAGAGTCGTATCCCATGTGACGCAACGAGCTATATTTTTCCCGTCCCACACTGTTAAAAGGTGCAAGGCTCCTTGGATGTGATCAAAAGCTACCACCAGTTGAGATATGGCTCCATCTCTACTTGGTCTGCTCGTAACAGCGTTCATCTTGCCTGCTGCATGTTCCAATCCCGCCAAGTCCAACGTGCAGCCCTTCCAGGTCAACCTCACACAGGAAATTACCCACCTCAAAGCGCTCGTGCAGAACACCAGACTCCCAGGCGAAACTTTGTATCCTGCGGCGGGCATTGAATTTGGCATCGAGCTGGACTTCCTGCACGACTTGCAAGCGGAATGGCTGCATAAATTTGATTGGGCGAAGCAGGAGGCCTTATTGAACGAGTGGGATTATTTCATTTTCCGTTCAATTATGTTGTGTAATTTATTCAACCACGACAGACTCCCCCAGTTTACAGCTACAATTGAGGGCCTGACGGTACATTTTGTCCACGAAAAGTCCCAGGATCAGAACGCGATTCCTCTTTTGTTAATGCACGGATGGCCGGGTACGTGTGGTCACTCTCAATCGATGCCGTCCAACCATCTCTTGTGTCCAGGCTCTTTTCAAGAATTTCTTCCTGTAATCAAACCATTGGCACAGCCGTGGACAAGTCCTACCGGCGAACGAATCTCGTTCCACCTCGTTGCCCCTTCCTTGCCAGGATTCCTCTTTTCCTCGGCACCGCCTCAGAATTGGAATATTACCGACACCGCACGTGTATTAAACTCTCTAATGACCGACGTGCTGGGATATTCGACGTATGCCCTGCATGGCACGGACAGGGTATATATATTCTGCACTGCTTTACTTTCAACGGTTGATCTCATTTCAAGGGTTCACAAATAGGGTACGTTATGTACAGTACGTTCAACACTAGCGTGCGTGGGGCACACCTTCGGTCCGTCCCATTCGTGGCTCCGACACCAGAAGAGATTGCGGGGAACAATATTACTCTCTCCGATATCGAAAACGTCGCCGCGCAGCGCACCGTTGATTTCCGGGCGCGGGGGATGGGATATTTTACGGAGCAGACGTTTAAGGTGCATTCCATTTTGTTCGCTCTACCGATAACCCATGTTGAACCATTCAACTAGCCTAACAGCATTGGCCTTGCGCTGTACGACAATCCGGTCGGACAGCTGGCTTGGATCGGGGGAAATATCCAGCTTTGTATGTCTTCTTGTACATCCCGGAAGCCGCGCTCACGGAGCCCAGGGTCAGACCCCCGCGCGGGAACACCACCGTCGGTACTAACCCACGAAACATTGCTAACCATGGTCTCCCTCTACTATCTCACACACACCTTCCAGTCGTCGGTCTGGATATATGCACAGAATCCGACCACATTTTCGCCGGACTATGTGAAGCCACCCACCGACGCCCCAATGGTGTTCAGCCTGTTTGAGTTTGATATTATGTTTTGGCCGAAGGAGTATGTTGCGCGCGTCGGTAACCTCGTCCTTTATGAAGGTATGCAACGTACCGTAGACTAAGCGCGCCCTGACCTGGAGCCCAGAGCACGATTTTGGGGGACATTTCGCAGGCTTGGATAATCCACCGGCTCTTATCGCGGATTTACGTGAACTGGGATTGTATTTTGAACTTTGACACTGCCCAATCTTTCTTTCCCTGACGCGCCCTCTAATTTTTTTTCTTTCAACTCTATACGGTGCGTCGAGCTAGTACTGAGTGCTGATTTGTCGAATTTGTGTGGATTGCAAGCTCGCAGCTGACCAGAAAATCACGGCGATCAAAGTGGGACCACAGTCCAAGCGCACCGCCGGGCTCAGTATAAAAAGGATTGTGAACAGAATACCTATCCGGGTCAGTTGTTTGAGCGCCTTGACAGGCTAAGAAGATTACGCGTGCCTCGAGGTGATGAACAGCGAACAAATTTAACCCCGAGAAGTCGATTTCAAACTCCTCAAAGGGATCTTGATACCTCTCAAAGGGATCTGATACTCTCGAAGCCCACCTTTTGGGTACACTAGCCGGGCCTCAAGGCAAACACAGGGAACAAAGGTATAATAGAGCAAGTTGGGACAATGTCTCAGATTATTCGCCATGTCTACACCAGGATCTAACCGCAACAAGAAGTCTGACGACGGGCGCCGCAAGCAAAGCGGGGACACAGTCGCTTGTACGTTTTGCAGTTCTCTGATGCTTTGACCCCCTTTTTACAACATCGCTAGTTAATTTGCCCACCGCTGGATGGACTCCCGAGGAACGTGCAATGGCCGACACACTCCAGGCCGCCGTCTCTCGACCCTTCAATCCCAACGAATGGAACCTCACCGAAACCCCGACCGGTCCTTTGGACATACGAATGGGAAGGCTTCCCTCAGTCCCTGATTCCCCGCGCAGCTCCAGTAACTACTCATCGCTGTTTGTTTTATTTCGTCTGAAGCCCCTATTTCCAGGTCGACACCACAAATCTAATCCGCACTCAGCACCGGGACCATACAGTAATTTTATCCCTCGTTTTCAAAAGCTCTCCTCTTACTGATTCATAGATGGTCCCGCCGCTGTCCAACGCACACCGACGCATCTGACCTCTGAACGGATAAACGACTTTCCTCAAGGGCTGGGCGGACGCAGCCGTAAGTCAATCGCTATCACCGCCTCGGATTTTTGAAGAGCAAATCTTAGGTGGATATCCAGAAGCGCCCCCAAAACCCTCGCAACGACCGAGGGACTACCCTCAGCCCGGTTATCAGACCGCGCCTTATCCATCATCTATGGCCGCCCCAGGGGTCCCGCGCTCTCCAGACGCGGTCACAGGGCACCGAATCACGATGGCGATGTGAGCTTATAGTTTTATCCTTCTGCGAACTCAGAGATTTAATTCTGCGCGCTCTTTTTAGGGGACAGAGGCCTCCCCAGTCTGGTAAGGCAATCCGCCGCTGTCCCTTACCCTCTAGTTTTAACGCAGTTTCGCAGGCGGCCCACAACAAGCTCCTCGCCCCGGCCACGCCGACCCCAGATACCCATCTAATGGCCGTGGCTGTGAGTCACTTTTCTTGTTCGCCCTCTTCAACACTGGACACCTTTCGCAGATTAGAACCCGGACATTATGGAGATGGCTGTGCTGACCGGTCGAACTTTTCCCAGGAGCGCCGTTTACCTTCTGTACCAACTTACTTCGTACTTCCCATATGCGTCATTACTTCCCCGTTCTGTGTATCAATTTCTATTTCGGACGTACCGCTTGGACATTTTGATCATGGCGCCCACAACCTGAAGAGGACAAAGGAACCCTGGTGATGACATCAATGCCACCATCTTGCTTCGGGTCCAAGATAAGATCAACGTGGGACGATCAGAATATCTCGTAAGTTGGTGCCATCATCAGACACCAACTTCTTCTCTCTCCACCTCAATGCCAACTGGCAGTGGGACGACGGCTCTTTGCTCGCAATAGCTGACCGCCAGGACGTACCCACAACTCTTCTTCCCTGCCGAGGAGTTTACCGGCCCTCAGAAACTCCTCAAGCATTTGTCTTAGCGGCCACGGCGGATACAAGCAACGCAGACGCAGACAGCCAGCTTGACAATACCACGAAGAAAAATGCGCGCAGACGCACGCGGTTGTTCAGTGAGCACCACAGCTGCATATTTTCCGTGACCGCGACTCCGCGAGTCGCCTTGCATGTGCCACTCTTGTGCCACGGATGAATAGAACAGCGTTCATGATCCTTTCCTCCTTGCTCGCAGTCCTTCGCATGATGGTCTTTTCACCAATATTTGGTAATCAGCATTCAAGCTCTTCAAACAACCCTTTGCAAAGTATCCTTGGCGTACTCAACGAAGACTCGTCAGCTCAAGAAAAAGTTATAAGACGAGCTCTGATTATAACGTTAAATAATACAAGGCTGGATGTCCTCGAACTGGACGACTACTCATATACTTCAAGTAATGGGTCAACTGAATCCTCGCTGTGACTATCCTCTCCCTGGTCTTTGCCGTCTGTTATCTTGACAGACGCCTCATCTTCCGTATTACCGTGGCCAACAGCTTCGGACACGAAAGATTCTCGCAGAGAACTCACAGTAGTCACAGCCATATCGAGAACCGACTCGACTCTGTTTCTCAGAGCTTCATTCGAACTCGCGACCGTCTGCTTCAAGTCATCAGTGTGCAATTTAATGGATTTCGAGATGATCTTCAAGTTGCCAGTGACATGAGATCGATTTGAGCAGTGGCCTCATCCAGCCGGACTAAAATGGATGGCTTTGTTTCGCATTGTTCTGGCCCTTCTTGACGATTCTCTGGCATACGGACCTCCACTTCTCGGAAATGTGCCTCAAGAAACCAAGCAAGCCGTTTTATCCTCATTGCGGCGTCTTGACGATCTATGTGAGGATGCCCGTGGGAGCCTGATTTTATGTGTATGTGGGGCTGCGATGTAACTTCCGAAATGCATTTGATCAAGATACTTGCTGAGAACAGAAACACTCACGTTTGACGGAAGCGGGGCTCTTGTCAATGCCAGTAACAAGAGCCAGCGTCGAATCGGCAAGCATGTCATTGCTCGCACTGGAGTCCCATTCAAGAGTTAACTCATGATCTTGGGTCTGCTTGATATCGACCCGCGCCCATAACCTAGTGAAGTCCAATAGGATCGAGACACCGGAGACCACAAGTGGGAATTTACGCACACGCATGTTTGGAATGCCGTCTTTGTCAAATCCTTCCTCAATGTTTCCGAACATACCCTCCAGATGCCATCTAACCAACTGCCACCGGACGCCGAGAACAATCTTTTGCCGCTGTGTCACAGTGCACGTAGACAATCCGGCGAAATCTTTCAAGTCTCGAGGATCCAAAAGCGTGTAGGAAGTTCATGAGAAAGCAAGATCCAACAACATCATTTGGTTGCGGTTGCTTGTCTGCAAGAGTCCCGATAACCTCCATTGAAGTGATGAGAACGTGAATCATTCGTGGACCTCAGTGCTCTCACCTTAGCCACCCGCTCGCCTCGGAATGAAAGGTTTAGGGTCTCAAGATTGCGGGGAGTGTGGATTTCAACATTTTCGTTTCTCTCTTTGTATCTGGAAGTCATGGCCGCTCGCAGACGTGCCATAGCAGTTTGTTCCCCATGAACTAAAACCTGATGGATGGGGATAAGCTCCTGTGCGAGGAATCAAATAATGTACTTACGACATGTTGGGCCTTGATGAGTTCAATGAATTCTGAGTTTGAGCATAATCAACGTGAGCACTGAATGTAATCTCATCCACAGATATTTTCCTCGGAATCATCCCTCCATTCAAGGCTTCGACTTCGTCGGGTTCAGTCATGATATCTAGATGATGAATGAGCCGACGAACTGACTGAGATTTCGAGACAAAAGCTTGAAGCTGCTCATGATCACAGAGAATGTAATGTCAATTCTTTCCAAGGTAGTATACTAATATAAGAAGTGTTGTACATAACGATATCGGAATGGAAACCACTTGACACTCACCCTAGCCAATGTCCCCTGAGAATAACCGGTGATAATCAGGCCATTGCGGGAGTCCGGCGCCCATAGCTCAAAAAGCGCTCGGCTGGTACCACTTTTCATGAGGCCAGGGCTGGCAAGAACGACACAAGGAGGTCCCTCCGCTATTTCTTCCATCCGCGAGATTGTGTATGCTTGAAATGTATCTTTGTAAACTGTTAACTTACACCGTGACTAGAATGGGCAAATCTCACTCGAAGACGAAAGGATTGTCCCGTTTAGCAAATCTTGTTTTTATATTAGAGTTCATGGTATGGATATATGTCTGGTATACAGCCATCGATTTACGAGCAATACCCGACGCATAGTAATTGGCGTGCTGTGTAGATCCGGATGATTCTTCCAGTATTCGTCGAGAATGAGCATGAGTTCCTGAGCTTGCCCGACAGCAAAGGTAGGCAGTAGAAATGTCCCCCACGGCGTATAATAGAGTGGACAAGCGTCGTGAACCTAAGTTCTTTTTCGGGTCTGCTTTCAAGATTCCGAACTCCGAATGTGCTTTCCACTATGAGAATCCGGTCGAATGGGAGGCAGCTCAGCTTTGACAAGATGTCGGTCTTCTTCCCGCGAATAGTCGCCAGTGTACAGGATTTTTAGACCATCGATATCGATGAGGAACATGCAAGCACCCAAAACATGACCAGCGTGGTATGCCGTGAATGAGACACCCGGACACGGTGTTATGAGCTGGTGAACAGAAATAGGAATGATAAGGGCAAGACATTGTCATATCCACGGGGAGAAGGAACATTGAAAGAGGAAGCGCTGGAAAATGGACGTCAAATAAATCCGACGACTTGCGCTTGTGCAGTACCTCATGCGGACAAAATCCTGCATCATAAATTTGTGCAAAGCTTTCGTCGGATGGGTCATGTATACCTTGCCCTTCCCGTCCCTAAAGTTAGTCTACAACGGATGAGAACTGAAAATGGAAGAAAAGAAGAACGCTCACTTTCTCGGTGATATAAGTTAGGGCTCCAGCGTGGTCAAGATGGAAACTACATGCAATGAAGCGTCTGATATGGCAGGCTTAGCTGCACTCACTGAGTAATGAGCAGCGCATCGACAGTGCTCCAATCTAGATCGTCAATGAAAGGCAGGGATGCCATGCCGCTGTAGGCGGGATGGATCCCAGCATCGCAAACAATTGTTTTCCCTCGGTACTGCAAAACACAACAGGATCTGCCTACTTCTTGGCCTGCTCCGAGGCAAGTAATGCTCAACGATACATCGGCCATGGGAGTCATATTCAAAGTGTGTGAAGCGTGTGACAAGTGACAAGTCACGACAATTCTCGAAAATTGCGGATGCGCTTTGGCCGGCCCCAACTACCGAACAAAAGATATGGACGCGGTGGGTAGTTCCCAAATCGTAATGTACAGTGATAACGGTAATGACAGCGTAGATAGAGTAATATTGGACGTTCGGATTCAGCATGGCCCATATTTTGCATTAGCAACATGGGCAGCAAGCCCGGACGACGACGACGAGGCAGTGAATACTAAAATTGAGACATAAACAATGCACGGGGGCGAGACATGAAATTGAATACGGACCTGAGCCGCCCTGACTTGGCGCGTACCAAACGCTTCCAATGTCGTTGGAGGCTGACGTTCCGAATGGAACACACCTGAAGCCTGCGCACCCAAAAAGCCGCTGTACTTGGCGTTGCGGGCCGGATCGTTGACTCTGTCCAGGTAATACTGAACGATCTATCGCGCGGAATCAGATACGGTTTTCGCGTTTGGACAACCCACGACAACTCACTTGGTGAAAAGCCCTAATT
>JARJLE010000704.1:0-19893 GCA_029289555.1 Mycena latifolia
ATCTTTTGGCTTCGCGTCTGAACCAGCTCGCCAATTGCTACGATTTCACGTTGCGTCAGTCAAGACTTGGTCGATTTTTTGTAAGGACGCCTACCTCTTTTCTTTTCTTAATCGCAGCGCCCAGTGCTTCGCGTTGCTCTGGGGTTATGAGGTCTGAGCCAGGCTGCTGCGGAAGTGGCAGTCCGAGTACCGCCTGTTCAGGGAACTCGTAAAACCATCCCTCTTCCATGGGACCCCAGAATAAAGACAGCTTCTTTTGGGCCTGGCAGCGCACATAGTCCGGGAGTTGCAGGGTCAGAAAAGCCAGCTGAGCAGCGGTAGTCCAACGGCTTGAGGCATGGTGGTATTCGCTGCACGATTCGCTGACTTGTAACGACGTGACAGTACACAAGGACGACGGTCAACAAATGTATGCGCGACCCACGCGCGCGGTTCACAAAGTTTTTCGTGATTCCAGCAAAAATTCACCCATTCGGTCAAAGTATACATCAGTATCCTGAAATTCCCTGAACGCATCCACCATCTTCCGTCTTCAAGGAAATTCAGCAGCATTCCTTACCGCAATTGGTCTCCCAAACCTCCCGATTCGGACGTCCAAACGTGGCTCACTAGCGGCCCCCGCTCATTATCGATGGAAGCCACCAGAAAGCAGCTGATCTCAGCTGATGCCACGGCCCGCGAGGTCGCATTGGTTTTTCCTTCCCCATCTGGTCTGTTGTCTCGCCCTATCTTAAACCTTCACTCCGTTGCTTTTAGATCCCCCACCACTCCTCTCTCCCTCCCAATCGCCTCACCGCCCGCCTTCGTCATGAGCACCCCCCAGGCCATTATCACTGCCACCCCTGCTGAAGATGTGGCCGCGCTCATTGCCCAGGTGTCTGCCTTGTCGAAGCTCGCCTTGAAGAGACGAAGCTCTCGCCTCGACATCAACGGTGAGCTACACATATTTTCAATTCCGTCCCCACCTAACTTTCTGTAGATGCGATCCCCTCCGTCATTACCTCTCAAGTTGCCTCCCAGGTTGCTGGCGCTCTTGCGGCCCCAAACCGTACGGTGCTCTGGATCAGTCTGATCACTGCTAAACATATCTCCTCAGAGCCCGCCACCGCCCACTGCCAAGTTCATCGAAGGCGTCGCGGTGACCCCCAACGAGTTGGACCGAGCGCACCCTCACGGCGATGGCGATTACCAAGCCTGGTACGTCGTCGTCGCCGGGCGGGAGCCTGGCATGTACCGCAGCACGTGAGTTTCCCCTTGGCGCTCCCGACTCCCTTGCTCACGTCTCCTTAGGGCGGAGGCCGACGTTCAAGTGCTCGGCGTACCTGGCCAGTTTCTGCCAGAAGAAGACCAGTCGCCGCGAGGCACTGGACTTTTACCGCACCCAGTACAACGACGGCTGCGTGGTCAAGCTCATTGAGGCCGCCGTACGTCGCGCAGTAGTTAGTGTGTCCGTAGTAGTGTGTGCTATTGTCCGCAGAATGCATGCGTTTCCGTCGTCCCTTCTGCGCGAACCTCGTAGCTACGACCCTCAGAAAGAAAGATGTTTTTTGTTCTAATTCTTGCGAGAATCATCGGAGTTAAATTATCTCAGTTAAGACAAAGCGGTACACTATGATGATTGGCGACCGCATGCATAGATAGATGGACCTAGATTACAGATGCTAATCTTTTAACAGGCGGTCAATCATCCGGTCCACCGGGACGCTGCTCGGCTATTCAGTCTCGGTAGAAGTAGGTGCGATTTGCTCACCTTTCGGCCAGTTCCTCCATATCCCATTGCGCTGGGGCATCCCATCTATTGTCCGCCGTTTCCTCGGCTTCTCCCTGCCAGGTCGCGACGCGCCTGTAGGATGCCAAGGACATTGGCAGCCAATGCGGGAGCTCAAGGCTCCGATGCGCATCCCACATGTAAACATCACGATTGCCAATGGAGAAAACGGCTTGGTGTTCAGCGTCGCGACGGCCAGCTGTGCCCAATGCATGCGCGCCGACTCCTAGCATTTTGATAAGGATGGATGACATGATGGCCCAGCGGGACCACTTACATGTTCAAGATGTGGTGGCGGCAACGCCGCCGACCGTGCGTGAGGCTCACCGATGGATGTCCTATTAGTCGCATTAGTATTATTCAAAAATTTGAAACTACGCAACAAAAAATTCCGACGCACCCGTGGGAGCTCAAGAGGAGCGCCATTGCAAGCACCCGAATCCACTTCGTGGTTGTCTTGATTTGTCGGTCGGCCCCCAGCCATCCCCACTAGCGCAAGAAGCGCCAGCTTCTCATCCGCGTTCAGCGATGGGGCAACTGCGACATCCATTGCAGATTGTACGTCGCGCATCGCGCCCTCGTCGACCCGCTCATCGTCGGTGCGGATCTTGAGTTCGAGGTCCATCTGGGCCTCAACTCAATGAGGTTTGCGACACGAAGCTCCATCACTATTCCTTCCTCCGTGGACAGCTACCTCAGAGCGAGCCTCTGATTGCCTGTGGCGCGTTTCAGAGGGCGGCGGTTCCGTGTGGCGGGACGTTTCTGAGGGCGGTGGCGGCGCTGTCCTGGGTCGTTTCGGAGGATCCCATTGAGTTTTAGCCTGCGCCCTAGGGCACCATAGTTTTCAACGCACAATGGAGAGATACTTAGTACCCACCTTTGTGCTGCACGCGCAAGACGTCTCTTTTCCTTCATCTCAGGGTGACTAACGAGTGGGTTAGCTACCATGCCAAACATATGGGATCGCGTACCGGGCATCGTAGGCCGCGGACGCCTTTCGATGAGTTTCCCTTCTCCTTTGCAACCTGGATATCGTCCATACCTGCTCGTGACTGCAAAAAGAAAACAAGCCACGTACCTCACAGCTGCCAAATCCTCAGCGGATTCCTCTCTGCCACTGGCCTTTTGCTTTGGTTTGCGTTTTACCCATGGCCAAGCTCAATCTCTGTGCCCTTCGTTCACCAAATTGTGCCCAGCGATAACGATGATGGGAGTTGAGAAGAAGAGTAAGTTGATGTCTGTTTGGCGTGGGTCGTCCACCTCTTCCAACTTCCACCACCGGCCCTACCCCTCTCTTACCGCTGGGCGTATTTTTATAGCCTTCATCATGTGCGTATCAACCACAAAATCTAACTCCAAACTAATTTAATGATCTGGAAGGTCGTGGTACAACACTTTTTCCTCCGTTCCCGAATCGCCCTCTCCATCAGCGTCTTCAAGTCTATCGCGCACACCACAAATCGAAAGCATTATAGTAGGCTCCGGTATAAACGTAATGAAACTCTCGAGGTCAGTCCTACACCCCTCCCAATTATTTTTAAGCTCGCGCAACCCGGGTTTCGTTGTCCCTGACCTAATCCCCCGAATTGTTCGATCTCCACCACGAGCTGCACGCACGCGCGGGGCCCAAAACGTTGCCACACTACTCGCGGACACTAAACAGTGTTCAAAGGAGCCTCCGTTCGAAATCTTTTGACCCCCCATAGAACATCCGATACCCGCGTATAACCCCACCCAAATTATATGTTTGTCAAGGCCCTCCCAATACATTTTTTCCTCGCCTCTTTCAAAACCCGGTAAGTTTGATACATATCAATTGGCTGCATCCACTGCCTTCAGTGTGCCGTAGATCCATAGCTCTACACGTACATGGTCCCGATATCCTGCGCTCGAGCTGCGCTGACCTCCTTCCAAAATTTTCAGCTTTTTAATTTTTCGCCTAAAGTAGTCAGATGGGATACGGTTGACTGCCAGAATACATGGCGACTAGTCAAAAACGCGTTAAATTAATTGCTGAGTCTAAACGACCCCGGCCCTTTTGTCCCTGACCCCAAAACGGCATGTGAGCAGGGCGTGACATCTGTGACAAGCTCAGTCCCTTTGTCTCCAAACCACGTCCACACGACACACCAAAAAAGCAAGAAAATTGAAAAAAAAAAGGCACGTACACTGTCTCCCTTCGTTCACAGGCTTCCCTCCTGCGGTAACGCGCCGTGTAGACTTGCGCTGAGTCTTACCATAGGCCCTATGGTGGCTCCACGACGCGTTTGCGGCAGGAGTGAAGGCCCTTTTCGACTGCTCCTGCATGCATACTAACGCATTCCCTCAGAATTCCTGTCTTTTACCCCACGTCCACACGAAATCTAAACGTGAGTGCCGCTGCCCTGGCCCTGCCGCAAGCGCACGGAGAGTTTCACTTTATGGTGCCTCTACTGCGCGGTTGCGGCGGGGGCGGGGTTTATACATATGCGCTGAGGACCTGTACTGACGAGGCTTACCCAGACAGAGTCCCTCTCCATCGGCGCACGGCCCCGGTTCGAGGTACGTCTTAGTTGCCCTGCTGGCCAGAGCACGCTGGCTAATATTGAATATCCAGTCTCGAAGACTCCATGACGTCACATGCCACCTGCTCTGGCGCCATCTTCTCCCCGTACAGCGTCCCCCCTGTGCCGTTGCCTGCGCGCGAGGCCGAAACCATACAATGTAGCATCGATCTTCAAGATGCTGTATACAAGGCGCTTTTTGACTCCAACCGCCGGGCTGCTCGCTATGACGATCATGATGGGCCAGCGTATGTCGTGCTCGATGACGACGGGTAGGTCGTGGGCGACACTGATTCGGATTCCGACGCCGATGCCTGGGACGACGAACCGGACGACGTGGTGTCCAGTGTGTCTTCACCCCTGACATCTCCCCCCTCATCGCCCTCCGCATTCTCACCATCAACATCCGCGGCCCCTTCCAGGACACCATCCCCCCTTGCTCACCCCCCGACCGGCGACCCGCGGCCTCCAATCCCAGGTGTCCACCAGCGACGGCAAAACGATGCGGCGAAGGAGCGGCGACGCAAGCGACGTCAACGCGGGGCCAAGCAGTCCCCGTATGAGCGCGAACCAAAGGCCCGGTACTCGCAGAGGCATCGCGAGCTCTCGCCCGAGCGCGTCGACGTTGATATCCAGCAGGATTTCTCACCGTCCGCTGGGGGCGCCTGGCTCGGCGCGCGTTCCAGTGCCCCGCCCAATCCCGGAGGCTCTTCCAAGAGGAGGGGGGCGCGTCGATCGTGGAGGCGTCTCTATACGCTCCCCGAACTGTACCGTATGGGGTGTTGGCTTGTCCGTTGGAACGGCAGGTATGTCGGGTTTTTCCCAGCTACTACTGGCTACTGAAGCTTCCTGTTAGGGATCCGAAGCTGATCCTGGACCTACACGGGCGCATTGTGGCAATCCTTCTAGACACTCCAGAAGATCCTGACTGGGACGCCGTCATCGCGGACGCTGTCAAAGAGATGGCGCGCGCGCGTCGGCGCTGCATCCGTCATGGGATCTATTGCAACGCTCACCCCGTCCACCGCCGCGGGAGATACATGCCTTTGACCGTAGGCGGCTCCCTTGGAGGCGGGCAGAGGGTACGTTCCACGTTAAGCTGCAACAGCCGATCTAACCCTATCCACAGCGCCCGGGCAATCTGTACAGCGGCCCAGTCCAGCACCGCATAACACGCCGCCTCAAGCGCAACCCCAGCGTGAAGCGCATCATGGGGTTCCAATCTAGTACGTCGTCCTCGAGACCTGCTACTTACTGAAATTGACGCTATGGGCACAGGCGGTCTAGCTACGTACGCGCCAAAAGTCTACCGGTACAAGTCTTCTACGCTCAAAGGTGTCTTCGAGCACCACCCTCACCTGAAGCACAACTTCTCGAACTCCATTTTCCCCGCCGCGACCTTCAATTGCGGCCACGCCATCACCTTCGACCACCGCGACTATCACAATCTCTCCCATGGATTTTGCGGGATTACCTGCGGTGGCCGATTCGATT
The DNA here is from genome assembly GCA_029289555.1 of Mycena latifolia. Taxonomy (NCBI): domain Eukaryota; kingdom Fungi; phylum Basidiomycota; class Agaricomycetes; order Agaricales; family Mycenaceae; genus Mycena; species Mycena latifolia. The sequence continues at coordinate 5,806 of JARJLE010000704.1, forward strand.
CCACTTTGGGAGGTCACATCTATCTTCGTCAATTGAAGCTTGTGATCGAGTTTCCCAGTGGCGCATCCATCTTGATTCCGTCAGGCTGCGTCGACCATGGCAACACCCCAATCCAGCCCGGCGAAACCTGATACTCCATGACCCAATACGCCGCAGGAGGGCTCTTTCGCTGGGCAGCGTACGGCTACCAGAGCGCAAAGTCGCTGCTTTCCAAGCCCGGCGGAGCGGCGCTAAAGCAGGCATTCGACGGCGAGCCCGGCGCTCGATGGGAATGGGCCCTGGGGTTATTTTCGAAGCACGACGAATTGGAGGCTGATCGGGCCGCAATCTTCAGCCATGCGTAGCTACTGCACGGATTCTTTTGCAAATAGATCACCCGCTCCTTTCTTGGTCAATCACAGATATTCGTTTCATGATCAATTGCAGATATATTACCTTCTGTTCTGTAGTTTTGAAATTAACTTGCTGTTCCTCCACATACCATGCCGGACGATAACCCAGCTCTGAGCCAGGCGCGGGCCTTTCTGCGAGGTAAGCACCATCCTAGGCATCATGTGCAATGTATACCGAGGCGACGACAGAACTGAGGCAGTACCGACACCTATTGCGGATCAAGCGTGCCCATCAGCAGCAGACCTTCCAAAACAAGGAGCGCGATCTCGAATGCACATTGTTCGTGCCCTGTCCAGCATGCTCCAAGATTGTTCCGATGGGATTGGATTAGCGGGTGATTGTGTATCGTGATTGCGTATCATCGTTTGTAGCCTCTGCCCTTCCACAATTACCAGCATGGCCAATGCGCAAAAAGATCTGGGTGACCCTCAGTCGAAGGCATTCAAAAAAGGTACTTTATTTCCTTATAATTAATCTGTCCCCCTAAGCGTTCACAGAAGCCCTGCGTAAGGACGGCAAAGTTACTAGCCCGCGTTTGAAGATCTGGCTCGATCGCCAGCGCTTCCCGCCCAAGCCCGCAGGTCCGCCAAAAAAATCCTACTATGAGCAGTTGCGAGCCCGGCTGGTCGCGAGGAAGGCCCGTGTGACCGCGCTCATGGAGCTCCGCGCACGAGCTCTCGAGAACTCGAGACGGCGTTGGCCCAGGCCCTACCACTTGACCGCGGCAGCCACGACTAAAGGAGCTAAGGCGACGGGAGGGGGAAAGTTGGCAGCGAAGGAAATTCTACGCGCGAAAGCTGAGGCGGAGGCTGCTCGAGAGACTCGCATCGCACACTTGATGGCGCTGAGGACCGGGGCCCGTAAATAGATTTGTTCCCCATTTGGAACAACTTCTTTGGCGTGTGGCAATGCTACCCCGTTGGTGCTGTTTTGGTATGCCCTCAAGACATCAAACCATCTCAAAAGATCTCAACGAATGGTGCGTACGTGCATTCCTCATTCAGCGTTCATGCTCCCATGGCGCGTACAACAATTCCTGCAGACATCTGCTGGGAAATTGGGCTCCTCAGCTCCCGGCGGGAAATCGTCGCACTCGCGCGCCTCACCCACGCGGCCGCCTACAAGCTGCGCCCATTGCTGTACACGGAGATCGCGGTCGCTGCGCATCAGGCCGACGCTCTCGTGCATACGCTTGCGACGCGGTCTGAACTGCCGCCTCTGGTATGTGTTTCCCTTTTTTTCGAGGGGAGGGCGTACTGAACGCGTACGTGCAGATCAAGTCTTTGGTGTTCCACCCTGGCACGGTGATACGGCTGGTTTTGAACCACCCGTGTAATCACGCTTTTTCGCGATTCTTAGCACAATTCTAAGAACCCCTGTTCGGTGGTATACAATTAGAGCCGGAGTGAGCTCCGAACTGCCGACTGTGTATTAATGATGCTAGAAGGATAGCGTGCACTGAGGAGACATAGAAGCGTGGTCCTTATAAACATAGGGGGTCCGCTTCATGATCCGTGAAGTGTTCGCGAACTCCATCAGACAGAGTTGTTTCTTGTGATCCGGGAAGCAGCTTGCCCTGCAGGCTAGATACCATACCCAGGAGATATAACAAAAGCCTTGACACCCTTCGTGGATTGTACTGCGCCAGACAAAGGGCAGGGAACAGTTCGCGAACCCCACTTCCATGCGGAAGGGCTGCAGAACGAGTTCGCGAATGAACGTTAAATATTCGCGAACCTCACTCTCAGTGGACTTATAACTGAAAGGGCAAAGGAACAAGTTCGCGAACGAACATTGAGGTTCGCGAACCTCTGACTATTGATACCTGGCACGGGTTGGTTCAAGCAGTAGTCAACCCTGGGTCAAGGGGACCACATGTGATGGTCGCGACGCGGTCGCGAAGGCCAAAACACTGCCAAAGCGGAAGCATATTGGCGATCGGAGTAGTCTTGAGCCGAAGCCGGAGGGCCTCGCGTTCGCGAGCGGCCGGACAAGCGATTTACCGCTCTTACGAAGGCTGGGCAGACACACAGGGTGGATTATCAACCATGCCGGTGTGGGACGTGTACACCAAGGCAGCAGGCCGGGTTGCGAAACCCTTCGACCTGGGCTACAATATTTCAAATATACCCAAAACGGTTCGCGAAGTCATTGCTGATGACTTTCCGATGCCGGGTACCTATCCAACCACCACTAGAGGGCCGCGTCACTATTCCTATTCCGTTCCGAATCGCTCCGTTTACTCATTCTCTCTTATTTTCTCTTATTCATACTGCTCTGTCATGTATTTATCGAAAACCTATAAAAGACCACGTAGAACCCGCCATACAGCAGTTCATCCTTGCCCCCTTGGTTGCGCTTAGACGGAAGTCGAAGCCACCTGTCAAAGGCGTTGGTGTCCTCTGTATCTGTGCGGAGATTTGTGATATAAAACATTTCTCTTGTGTAGATTCATTAATACAGAAGCTTTGATTTTGTTGGCTCCATAAGCTTTAAAGGATCATCTAAGCCAATCACTTCAACCTCGTCTCGTGGAGGGTCACGGCGAGTTCGCGAAAGTCCTCTGTTAAGTTGCACGAGGCAGGCTAGTGTTCTATTGGAATCGTCCACGCATAGTAGGCCGGTCGTAGTTCGTTAGTTGGGCTATTGGAATCGTTCCCGCCTTAGTAGAACGGTCGTAGTCGTGTCCGCTATTGGAATCAGCCCCGTTTAGTAGGCTGGTCGTAGCTGCGCACAGTTCGCGAACCTACTGTGGTTCCCAGAGCAAGCTTTCATCTACCTAAACTCCGATACCTTGTGTCAGAGCTGTGCACTTTTAGTGGTTTTCAAACTACTGTAGGCTCCTAGGGGTTCTATCGATCCTTCTTTGAGTTGATCCCGTCCCACGAAGTTCCATCTTACCTGTATACTGCAGGGTGACCCGAACTCAATTATCTCGCACTTCGTATTGGTTGTGTGTTGTGTGTGTAGTGTGTGGTAGTGATTTAGTGTGTTGCTGTTCGTTGGCATCTATCTGAGGACCTTACTGCATTTCAGCCTATACTTTGGTGCACCGTTTCAACGGTACCCGATATTGACGCCCAGAACTGGGCCACCGTCTTGGCTGGAATGAGCCGACTGCACACGCTGGCCGTCGCGCACCACATTCCTCTCGACTGGAGGTCCTTGCCCACCATTACATTTAGGCTTCGCTCATTCACCTCTGCCAACTCTGTTATCGGTGCGTGGGGCGACCTCGTCAAGGCCCAGCCTGAACTGGTCAAGCTTGTCGTGATGGGCGACTTCTTCGCCCCTATTCCACGCCCCAACGTCCTCCCTGCGCTTCGCCATGTTACAGCTCGCCCCGCAGATTTGCCCAAATTCGCTGAGCTACACCCGCTCACGAGTATGCATTTCTGGCAGCTCGCGCACAGTCGAACCCCGGAGATCAAAACCAGGGACATTGGACGCTTTGGTCGCAGTCCTGCTCAGCTCGACAGAATTAGGCTGATGGCCTACCAACTGCTCACCCTCATGCGGTACGCACCAGGGATGCTCGCAACGGTGAAGCACCTTGTGCTTGACAAGGACCGGAGCTGGCGTGATACAGGTTGCCAGGTGAGTAACATTTTGCTCCAGTCCAACGTCTGCTAACTGCTTTTGTAGGAGGGTACATCGCTGGTGCTGGCTGCGGAATCTCTGAGCATCGAGAACTTTCCCTTGCTGAAATCCCTGCGCTTGGTATGCTCGCTCGTTACTGGCTCTGGCTGGATGTTGCCCTGCATCAAGAGAAGCGAGAGCACGGCTTATGCTCACGAGATGTGCCGCAGGGCGAGCGCACCGTCGCTGCACACCTTCCACTTCTGCGGCGCAGATGCTTGTCAACTTTGGCGCAACTGGGGTCAAGAGGATGAAGCGGTGGAAAACTTTTATTGTGGGCGGTTGCACGACTTCAGAACGATGTACTAGTGAACGATATTAATTGATTAGTGGTCAAGCGTCTCCCTTATTTGTCCAACAAAACCAGCTTACTCTCTACCTCGATGAACACAGAGGTGCGTCGCTTGCTCCCATGTGTACCTTCCAGCTGACGCTTCTCAAACAGCCTGCACAGTGGAGGTCTGGAGCTCCCCTCACTCTAACCCAATGTGAAGGTTGTGGCGTTGGGATTGCAGACCACTGCTGCCGCGACTGCGTGTGGGCAGCTTTCCGCTGCCACACTTGTATTGTGTCGAGTCACGCCGAGCTCCCATGTCATATAATTGAGGTGCGCCGCCCGCCTTCATTAAAAATATCGACCCCACTAACGTTTCACTGCTTAGAAGTGGAATGGGCAGTATTTCGGTCGCGTGAGTCTGAAGGCGCTGGGCCTGCGTCTCCAATTCGGGCACAGCGCGCGGGGGCAGTGTCCCAAACCGGTTCCTGACGACCACTTCATCATCATACATGGGAACGGGCGCCATGAGGTCGTGATCGATTATTGCGGCTGCCCGCACGCTCGGTCCCATAGCCACCAGCTCCGAGAAGCGTGCCTGATCCCAATGGGTCCGGGTGCCGCAGTCACGCACAAAGCGGTGGAAATGTGCCACATGCTGCTGTAGAGTCTAGATTATCAAAATTCAAATGCAAATTGCGTTGGAGATTACCACTTATGTGAATCCCTTAAGCACCCCACCAACCTCGAACAAAAAAAAAACCCCCAGCGCAAGTCTGTATGTCGGGCGCTGCTACTTGTGTCCGCAGGAAGCGCAAGCATTCAGGTACGTCGCGCCCTGGCAGCTGTTCAACCTGGAATTGATTTATTCTTTAAAAAAACCCCAGTGAGTGACATCGACTCCCCACGTCCCATCCCGTGTCCGCCGGTGGCCGGACATACTCCAGCTAGCGACGAGGGTGCGCACTCCGAACTCATGGATGTGGACGCCGCGAAAGCAGAAGATACGGCCCTCGACGACTCATGGCGAACCTCCTGGAATGCCACATTCGACGTTCTCGCTGAATCGGTGAGAGAGAACCCGTACGTGTTTTTCTTCTTCTATATACTACATTGGTACTGAACCTTTTCCTTTAGCGCGAATGTCTTCTCTGGCGGCGTTGATGCTGAGCCGGCAGAGCGTGTGTGGTGGGAGAGCGAGCAGTGGAACAACGTGCGTACCTTCGCCACGCGTGCCATGCGCGCGGGAGAGCGCCGCGATATGCTCCTAGACGAGGCCCGCGAGGAACGCCTAAGCATGAACCCCGTCAGCTGGCGAGCGACCGACGCCATGAAGGACGTCTACCTTTACGACTGGGAGCGAATGCGCTTGAAGGAGCGCATGGCCACCATGGTCACTGGGGCGACCGAGATGACTCGCGCTCGGGCGAGGATCCGCCGCCTCGACCAACGCATCCGTGAGGCAGTCGACCGGTACCGTGTGGCTTCGTACGAGGCGTTGTTGGAGGCGCGGCACCCGGGCCTGCAAAGGGACTGGAATGGGATGGAGTATAGACTAGTACCCGTGAACGATCCTCTCAACTGTTCGAACCGATGGAAAATAAAATAAAATATTCGATTTAAATATGGACTGGAGGCGATTACCGCTTTCAGAATATCGCCCTGGACCATCTGCTCCATCCCCCATCGTACTCAAACCAAATCTGCATGTCGAGCGGGACTACTCGTGTCTGCAGGAAGCGCCGATGCTCTGGTAGGTCGTTTGCTAGTGAATACTGAAAGCAGATAGCCTAATATCCCAGATAGTTAGCCCTGACCCCCCACGCCCGCGCATTAACCCGTGGGTGACGCCATTCACCCCACCCAGTGACGAGGGATTACGGCGGGCTCGGGCGTGCTCCCTGCCGGTCGGCGTCGAGGCCTCGAAACGCGAGGAGGCAGCGAAGCGGGAGAAGCTTGGCAGTTCACCGGAGACCGTCTGGAGCGCTGCATTCAAGACGACTTTCGCGTATTTGAAGGAGGACACGTATGTTTTATGATCTGCTGCTATGCAGTACAGTATACTGACCCTTTGCTCTAGTTCTGTCGACGCCACTCGCGTACTTATAAGCCCCATCTGCTGGCGGGCGGCCGACGCTTGGGCGGATGCCGAGCGTTACCAGTGGGAGCGGAACCACCTGCTTCAGGGCTTGCACAAGACAGCAAGTGGCGTTCGAACACGCGCGTGCGCGAGAGAGAGGATTGACCGGCTGGGCGAGCGCATTCTTGAGGCCCTCGGGCTGTATCGTGAGGCCACATATCTTGCGCGTCTGGAAGACTTCGCACGGGCACCAAGACTCGAACAAGACTGAGAAGGGCACGAGTATGTCGATTAGCGCACCATGTAATTTTTGTAGTCCATTCAAACTGATTTCTGACATTGCGAGGGGGAATAGATTTCATTTTGTTATACGTGATACACGGGAATACCAAAGACTGCTAAGGAGCGAAGGTAAAAGTAGCCTGAGGCGGGGAGCGACTATTCAGAGCTTGGTGCGCAGCGAAGGAGGGTAGCAAATGGTGCAGTGGCGGCAGCAACAAACGGGCGTAGGCATCCCATCGTGGGGAGTGGACTCAAGGGGAGGGGGTTCATCGTCATCATCTTCATCTTCCAGGTGAATAGTTCCGGCGGCAGTGAGTGCAATGCGTGTGCCGGGGAAAACGGCCCACGCGGAGTCAATGCTACAGGAGGATTAGTGAGGCGCCAGCATATGTGAATGAGACGTACGCGGCGGGTAGAAAAAAATGGAAGGTGGGGATTATAATAGGATAACGTTCGCCTCGATAAGGATTCAAACCTGGTGGAGTGATAAGCAAAGTTACCGGCGGGGAGGGAAGCGTACGCACCGATTTCGCCCTTCTGAAAATCCGAGTCTAGTACAGTGGCTAGCATGGCACAGTGGTGAGGGGAGGGACAGACTGGACTGAATGATTGGCGTTGTAACAAGGATCGGCGGGGATACGGGTGTTTCGGCAAACACGAAGCGATGGGAACAGAGATGAAGCCTGAAGGCTCTACAAGGGGATTGATCATCGCGATCCATACGCGCCAACGTACGCGACATCACGCAATCAAGATTGCTAAGATGTGCAATTGTCGGGATAGTGACCGAGGGTGTCGCGAAAGAAAAAAGAAAAAGGAGAGTATGTGGAGGGCACGGGATGGTCGTTATAGTCACCAGAGGGACATTGGAAGTGGAAGAACACATAGAATGTGGGCGGCAAACGGAAGCCGCTTGATTTCAACAGAGGCAAACAACTGCGGATCATCACCGGCATCTTTCTCCTAACCGCCATGTCCTCCACTAAACAATTCGATGCAGACCACTTGGATAACGCAGAGAAGTGGATGGGCCCATGGTTTCTAATCCACTGGGGTTTGATTACGCGCAATGAGTAAGCCCATATTTTCTCAATTTTACTCGTTGCTGAAAATCGCTGGAGGGTCCGTGCTTTTGACGTTCAGGAGGCGGATAGCCCTTTTATTGGCGACGAAAATGATCCCTGCGATAAACCCACCTACGCCGCTCACACCTTTAACGCCATTCTCAAATTCTTGCCCCGGTGCCAAGGGTTCCAGCATGTTTTCACAAGGACCGAGGCAGGCAAATTCAAGCAGATTCGTCCCCTTTTTTATGTTGTCGAAGGGTCGAAGAGAGTGTTGGATAACGAGTGCGTTTTCAATTCGATTCTTTTCATATACTGTCTGATCGCGACATGCAGAGTAGATGCAGAATCCATTTACTACGTGAAGGGCGCCAAGTACGCGGGAATTTATATCACAGATTTGCCTGAAGATGCGGCGGACTACGCGAAGAATGAGATCTGGATCGAGGACGCGAAAGATTTAGCAGAGTGAATACAATTGTCGGATACTATTAATATTCAGTGCCTGTCATCCTAATCCGGACTGTGAACAAACATAGGCAATGTTGATGTGACACACAGCCTGATACATGGAGGTCCGCGCACACGCGCGCGCAGACCTCGCCTTCTCGACCTCCTCTTGCCGTCGCCCTCTCTCTTTCGTACTCCCTTCATCTCCTCCTCTATGAGCTGCCGAAAACGCAAAGAAGAAGATTACATCGTCCCTCGTGAAACAGAGGAGGAACAACGCGCTGTCGAGACTGGTGTGCCGCTACGACGACCAGAAGTCATATGGGAGAGTACGGACGTGCGCCGCGACGGAAGCCGCCGTCATTCGACCTCGGTGACGGGTGTCGCAGGCTGGGGCAGCTCAGCGTCTGGGTCGGCCGCGCGTGCTGCTGCAGCAGAAGATCTGGGGGCCGATAACGGACTGGTGTTCGACGTTCTGGAGCTTGGGGACGACTCTGCACATCCTTTAAGCGAGGAGATCGTGACGGACGGGCGAGCGCTGAGGGATTCGGTACGTCGATGGCCTGGCACCGGGTTTCGCAGGCTGATTTTTTTTTTTGTTGTGGCAGGACGATCCTCTTCGCCAATGGGCAGAGGACCATCAGGACAGCTTTCTGGCCGAGCTCCTTCGTGGGGAGGGCCGTGGGGATCATCGTGCTCACACGACTTGCAGGGACTGTGGGACGGAGGTGGGAGAATATCGCTGCACAGATTGTCTGGGCGGGGGAGAGCTGCATTGTCAGCATTGCCTGGTGCAATGGCACAGACAGCTTCCCTTTCATTGTATACAGGTGCGTCGCGAACTCGTCAGGGTAGCTGTGCGACTGACCGACCATAGAAGTGGACCGGTCGCTTTTTCTCTCACAAGACGCTCAAGAAGCTGGGATTGCGCATCCAGCTCGGTCATTGGGGCCGCGATCGTATCTGCCCGAAGCCGCAGCACGCACCCGGCGACGATTTCGTGATTGTCGACGTGAGCGGCGTGCACGAAGTGGGCTTGGACTACTGCGGGTGCGGGTCCGGCGTTTCGCAGCCTATCCAGCTGTTGTGCGCGGGGTTGTATCCTGCGACGACGTCATATCCACGGAGCGCCTCGTCATTCAATGCGCTCCGACGATTTCATCTGCTGTCCTTCGAGTCCAAGTGCTCGGCGTACGAGTTTTACTACAGCTTGGCGAGGGAAACCGATAATACTGGGCTGAAGCCAGTGAAGGTAAGTAGGAATCTATCTGCATGGCCGCACGAGCGCTGATGAGCGATCAGGATCGGTACCACGAGTTTTTGCGGATGGCCAGACAATGGCGCCATCTGGAAATGCTGAAGCGCGGGGCCAGGGGTCATGATCCGGAAGGCATCGCGAACACGCAGGACGGTGAGCTAGCCCTCTTGTGTCCGGCGTGCCCGCATCCTGGCAAAAACTTGCCCCCCGACTGGCAGGATTATCCGGAGGAGAAGCAGTGGGTGTCTGGACTTCTACCATCTGCAAGAAGCTGACGATTGCGTGCACAGGTTTCTCTTCGCGCTGTTCTTGGCAATGGATGCGAATTTTCGTCTGCGACGGAAGGAGGTCTCGTCTGAGGAGAAGGACCCGGGGCTGGGAAAGGGGTGGTCATTTTTTTGCGAGGTCAAGGCGTATATGAAGCATGTGAAGGCGAACTGGAAGCAGGTGCAGGAGGTGAGTCGGCGCCCGACTAAGCTACAAACATGACTGACATGTTGCGTAGAGGAGCCACTGTGTGGCACACGACGCGGTCGACAAGCCTGACCGTGAGGCCTGGGGCACCGCGTCGTCCGGAATCGGTGCAGTCGACTGTGCACGCCATAACATGAAGCGGCCGAACGCCGTCAGCGATCTGCAGCTAGGGGAAAGGTATGGAGCAGGAATATGCTGAGTTTCGAGTCGCTGACCGTTGCACACAGATACCTGAATATGGACTACATGTTTTTCAAGAGCGTCAAGGGGACGGACCTCGTCCGTTTCTTTGTATCCTACGACATCGCCTGCCAATGGCATATCAATATTTGGGTGCGGATGATCGGCTACAAGAACGAGGACCTGATGATAAGGGGCGGGCGCAAGTACATGACATTCCTCGTGCCCAAGTTCCATCTCCCCGCCCACATTGAGGCCTGCAACCTACGTTTCTCCTTCAATCTCACGCGCTACGTGGGGCTGACCGATGGGGAAGCTCCAGAGCGAGGGTGGGCAGACACTAATCCGCTGGCAAGGAGCACAGCAGAGATGGGCCCTGGGTCGCGGCGCGATACACTGAACGACCATTTTAACGATTGGAACTACAAGAAGATCCTGTTGTTAGGTGAGTCATCTCTCATACCGGTATTTGCTGCGGCTGACTCGGTGTACCAGGGAAGACGATGCGCGAGCGCACGCTCGATGCGGTGCCGATGATGATGGAGACAAGGGAGACGCTTGCCGACCTGGAGAAGTCGTTTGAGGGAGAGACGCTGGTGGTGTGGAGGGAGATGCTGGAGGCATGGGAAGCTGACGCCGAAAAGCCCAATCCTTTCGGGAGCCACAAGAAGGACGAACATCTCGCGCAGGTGCGGCGCGAGCTGGCGGAGGAGGCGGCGGGTATCGAGACGTTGGGCGCAGTCCACGAGGAAATGCATGTCACGGAGCTTGTGGTGATGGGGCTTCAATTGGAGGACCAGCAGTAAGTGAAGCCCACGACATGACCGCGATGTATTACTGAAGTGGCCCCTCACAGGCGCGTTCTGCGCTTCGACGTCTCCGCTACAGGTCTCCATCCCACGGACAAGGAGCGCACCGCGATGGTCGAGCGCACGAGCAAGCTGCGGCGCAAGATTTTCACATGGATGGACATCCAGAAGCTGTTTTTTCCCGTCGTCGAGACGCTCCGCAAGCGCGAGGATGAGGAGCGAGCGCGCATCGCAGCATTGCAGGCCGTGCCCAGCGTCAAGGTCTACGACATCGCCTTGTGGCTGCTGTCGGCGCTCAAGCGCAGACAGGGGGGCGCCAACCCAGACGATGGATGCACGACCAACATTCTACTGTGTGAGTACCACCTCCGGGTAGGGCAGGCGAATGAGGCTCTGCACGATGTGCGACGGCACCTGCTGGTCCGCACGCACCTGTACCAGGTGAAGGATCGGTTCTCGAGGGGTGTCAAGCGGAACACCCGGTCGAAAACGAAGATCGACGTGGTGGAAGAGTGCATCCGACGAGCGGCGGCGCAGTACCGTGCCGCGTGGGCAGCGCTGAAGGTGTTAGGGGCAAGGGTCGGGCGGAGGGAGTGGGAGGCGACGCTGAAAGAGCTGACGCCGGATGATGTGCGGGGAATGCCGAGGTCTGAGCAGGGGGACGCCATACGGCAGGCGGGCGGCTCCAAGAAGCAGTCGGAGGCGGTCAGAAAGGAGAAGGACAGCGGTGTACCTTGTTCACGCAAAAACAACAAAGAGGAAGTTGGACTTATACAAAGCACTTCAATTTTGGGGAGATGTGTTCCTCCATAATGGAGATAATGATACAGCACACAGTCTGTATACTGTGGCTCTGGAAAAATTCACACATCTAGATGTCCATCGCAGCAGGGCCAACTGCATGCTACGGCTCGGAGATCTGGCAATACTAAGAGGGCAGGGAGATGAGGCAGTGGAATTTTGGAGAAATGCCCGGCCACTCTTTGAAAAATCATCACAAGCACATGGTGTAGTTCAGATTGATGCCAGACTTGGTGCAGCAGATCAAGATCAGAAAGCAGTCTCTCGGCTTTCTATGTTCAATCTACCAACTGAATTGGATGCACTCATAATTATCAAAGACATGGATCACGCTGATACTGATGGAGAAGTCACCCAAGAAGTGGATCTGGTTGCAGTGTAATTCACAAGAGTATGCCTTGTCCCTATGTTATTTATTGTCCTGCCTGCAATGTGCTCTTATGTTTTTCTCATACTTTGTATTTATTGAAAATATTATTTATCCATGTGCAGCTGTATTTGACAGAATTTTGGAATGTGATACCATAAAGTAATGAGAGGTGGGAGTGTTAAGTTAAGAGTATAAAATGACTGAAGTTATGATGGTGATTATGGCGGTCCATTTGCACTTTTATTCATCCAGCATATTTTCTGGCTTTTCCAGTGTTTTTTCAGTCCTTTTTACTGTCCTGTGTTTTTTCTCAGACTTTAGTGATAAAAGTTTTCTTGGATGTCATAAATACATGTTCCCTTGTCTCCCTAACTTATTGCTACCCTTGTCAAAAAAAAGTTTTATTTTGGTTGCGTACGGCACGGTAGATCATGTGACCAGACACATCCATTTGGGATCAAGATATACTAGCAAATAACACAACTTCTACACGTTATCAGAGCTTTTGTAGCACATATGATCCTCAGATGCACTTCCAATCAGTTCATACTCCTTCTTGAGTCTCACTGATGAGGCCCTGCATCATGGAATATCCCCAGAGCATGAAAACATCCGAATTAAAGGCTCTGATGACTCCAAGATGACTCTACCCAGCTCTACACTGCTATTTATATCGCTACTGACAATTTATGGCTATCCATATCAAAGCAAATGCTATGGCACACCTCCTAGTCCCTTTCTGCCTCTGATTCTGACAGTGCTGGGCTGTATGACTGAAGATATCTCAAATGGGCACCCGGTCATATGGTCTCCAGATGACTCTGATTGCCCCAAAACAAACAATGGCTTGCAGTTACGTTAAAAAAAAAAAGTGTTCTTGTTCAAGTACCAAAAAAAAAAAGCTGGTGAGAATAAAAGTTTGTCTGTTTTCAGCAAAAGTTAGTGAGTATGCGAAAAGGACTGAAAAACACTGGAAAAGCCAGAAAATATGCTGGATGAATAAAAGTGCAAACGGACTGCCATAGGTGATGCAGTATGGCGGTTGTTCTGCACATTTATTATTTCGGCATATTTTCATGTATTTCCGGGTTTTTTTTTTGTCAGATTTCACCTCTGAGCAACTTTTTGCAGAGTACATACAAAATTTGTCTTACAGAACAATATATTTTGTCATTGACCAAGAAAACTTTCTTTCCTGACCTCTGCAAACATTTTTTTTGCTGTCGGAGGCTGTTGGACCGCTCTCAGATCACGTGATATGTACATTACCGTTCCGATTCGGAATACTCTGAGTGTCAGTCTGTAAGGTGCTTAGACAATGTTCAAAGGCAGAATTAGCTTGAAGATAAACCAGAATCATTGGCTCTTGGGATAGCTGGATACCAGCAGCAGTCAGTAGAATTCACCAAGGTTTAGGGGTATCAGCCTCTTTTCGAGCTGTGGGGACATATCATTGTGAAAGTCACTTGTTTATATGGATCCAGAGGGACAGATACCTCTTTGAAGAGTTCCCAGGCATGTTCTGGCTCCATCTGAGTTACAGGACACCAGGGAACACAGAGAAATATTGTTGTTTGCTGGTGTATCTTGATCCCGATGGTCGTGTTTCATCACGTGATCTATTCCAGTATCCACCAAACCAAACATTTTTCTGAATAGCAGCTATATGGAGGAACATGTTTGCAGGCACCTGAAAAAAACCTAAGTTTTTTTGACATCTGAAAAAGATCCAGGTAAGGTCAAATAGATTGAAAATACACCGGAAATGCACAAATATATACCGAAATAATAAATGTGCAGAATGACCGCCATAATGCAGTGCTCCTTGCTAAGCACTTAATAAGCTGCAACCGGCCTGATCAAGTCCACATCAAATGTCATGGTCCACTTTAATTTTTCCCTTTTTATTGTGTTTCCTATTATGATCAGGTTCCACAACCCAACTGCCTGCTGACTTACTTTTATACTGTAGAGCAATTGTGTCAGCAACAATGTTTGGGCCGGCTCAGTGGAC
>JARJLE010000705.1:0-19882 GCA_029289555.1 Mycena latifolia
TTTGCTTTATCCGGTGTGGATGCCGCGGGCCCTCGTCGTGCGTTTGTTCGGACGACGCTGCAGACAGCACCTTCACTTGTCGCTCCGTGCGGAAGCGCGCGCGCCACCGCCCGCATGTGCACTGCCCCGCGCGGCACCAGCAGCAGCACGCGCGCGTCGCCGCCGTCTAGATCTAACTTACTACCAGCGCACATGCACCTCCGCCTGCGCACCGAGCACACCCTCAAGGTGCCGCTCGCCCCGCTGCCCCACGCGGCGCCCCCGCCTAGACCGTTCCACTTCGGCAAACTACCCAAATTCCTCGCTTTGGCACCCCCGCCTCCGAATCCTCACCCCCACAAATCCCACAGCCCAGGGCGCACGCACGCACGTCCCCGCGCCACCTCTACGCATACGTGCACCCTCCCGTCCCGACCCCTTCGCAGCGCCGAAAACGCACGGGGCCATACTTCGCTCCGCCGCTCTCCGCGCCAGCGGACGTAAAAGCACATATCTGCCCCCAAACGCCCTGCGCGCGTCCGATACCTCTTCTCACCGGCACCCAAGTGCACGTCGGACAGGGATTTCGTGGCGACTTCTACGGCATACTTGGACTGGCGCCGTCGAATCGCCGCCTCTCACGCTGCAACGCCCTAAAAACGTCCTCCAATTCGAACACCGTACGCCAAGTTGACCACTGCACAAGCGGATCGAGCTAAGCGCGGCTTTCTGCACTTCCGGGAAGAAAGAGGAAGAGCAGCAACGGTGTGGAGCTTGCGAGAGACGCCGGTTGGTGCCCTATATCTCTGCGCCTTGTCCTCGATCACAACATAGTCGCATGCCCATAACTGCCCCGTACATCGGTCCCATCCCTGATTGCCCTCTGCTCAGTGTGCTATGACCCGGCCTAATTACACGCGAACGGCGCTGGGGAATATCGGCATCGCTAAACATGGATATTTGAGGGATCCAAACCAGGCCGCCGGGCGCCGCTGGGAACAGCGATATCGCAGCGGAGGCCGGTCTTCTCGCAGCATGTCGTCCCGCCGCCGGCCAATCCCTCACAAGACGATCCGGGCGTCGAGATACACCTGATGCGTCATCATCCGGAGGGACGCAACCCTAAGATACGCCGGCATTATTCACTGCAAGTACCTGCGTTGAATATTCATAGTACCCTCCGGTGGTCCATCATGTATATCCAGGATATTCGATGCATTGCGCCTAAAGATGAGAAGACTTTACAATATTGGTCGTCCAAGCAGCCACACAGTTCTAGGTCTCCGCGAGGTTAGTAGCGAATTATGTGTTGAACTCGAGAGTGCTTACCGCCCTGGGTTTGTTTGCATTCTGGCAGAACAAGGCATCGGGGAATCGGCAACTCCTGTCACGTGACACACATGCTTTATCACAGAGAACACAGCTTGCAATACACGTCCTTTACCGAATGTCAATTGCCGGATGGCCACCGAAGAGAAATGCGCACGCCGGTGAAAGTGCCTGGATTGTAGCATGTGGGCGTCGAGGCTGTGGAGCAATCGCTGTCCTTGGTGCATCTTGGATTCGGTGATACAGCAACACACTCCTATTCCAAATAAGTGTCCTGCGCATGCGTTGAAAATGATACACGGGCTTTGAGCTTACCCCAGGCTTATTAGGATCCGTATTACTGCAGCATCGTCTGTTTGGATCTCCACAGCAATCACCGTCGTCGCCGCACCCTGCCTTACACTGGCAAAAAAACTCCGTTTGATGCACTGCGCACAGTCTGAGGGAGCCAGTTGCGGAACTTAGGGCGCGGCCGATTTTTTTTTCCATTTTGAGCTGTTTTTTTTTATCTTTTTCACCAAATCAACTGCCCCGGCCTGAGTTCTTCACATAAGGCCCTAGAAACAATATGGCCAGGATCGCGCTGCGATTCCGCAGGGGGTGTCCTCCGATTCGTTATATTCAACTTTTTGAAAATGCAGTATAGGATTCTGTAATTTCTGCTTATATCTGGTCCTGCACGGGTAGATAACGTTCAAATAAGGTATATAATCTTTCAATAATACCTTCGCACCATGTGAAGGGAACCTCATTGTCCGAATGTGATTTCTGGACCTCGTTCACACAAACGAAGCTGTTCAATACAAAGCCTTACAGTTTTGGAACTCCTTGCTCAGGAGTGCTGCCCGCTGCTGCTCTCTACCTCAGTGCATGAAGTAAGCACTTGTGCGCCCACTAGCCAAGACTCTAGAGAGTTTTTATGACTCACATTTGCACAATGTGCCTCCGTCTGGCGACGCGACGCACCCCATTATGGACGATCAGTCGCAGGCACGTGGAGTAACACCCCGTGATCGCAAAAAGGGGGCGCGTCGCATCGTCAAACTAGGGCATATACTGCAAATGTGAGTTGTATAAACTCTCTGGAGTCTCGGATAGTGGGCGCAGATGCGTGTACTTCGAGCACTGGGGTACAGAGCAGCAGCGGGCAGCACTCCTGAGCAAGGAGTTCCAAAACTGTAAGTCTTTGCATTGAACGGCTTCGTTTATGTGAACGAGGTCCAGGAATCACATTTGGACAACGAGGTTCCCTTCACATGGTGCGAAGGTATTATTGAAAGATTATATACCTTATTTGAACGTTATCTACCCGTGCAGGACCAGATATAAGCAGAAATTACAGAATCCTATACTGCATTTTCAAAAAGTTGAATATAACGAATCGGAGGACACCCCCTGCGGAATCGCAGCGCGATCCTGGCCATATTGTTTCTAGGGCCTTATGTGAAGAACTCAGGCCGGGGCAGTTGATTTGGTGAAAAAGATAAAAAAACAGCTCAAAATGGAAAAAAAAAAAAAAAAAATCGGCCGCGCCCTAAGTTCCGCAACTGACTGTAAAGGCGCAGAAAACTTGAGCTTGAGTGGCATTGACTTTGCCGATGCAATTAGAGCTCTGATCACAGCCGATACAAAGTTTCTGTCTCCGCAAATCAGTGATTTCTTGATCTTCGGACCTCTGCTCTCGCCACTTCCCACCTTCTTCCTTGGCAGCACGCAGCTCACCGTGAAAACCGATGAGAAATATGTAGGCATCAATCTACGAACGGACACCCGCAATATTCTGGCAGACCATTATAAAGCCAAGGCACGCACCGCCCGCTATTGTGGACACAGGATCATGGCAATTGAAGATATGACCGGAAAGTTAACACCCAAAGAACTCAAGCAGATCTACATGGCTCGCGTCGACTGCCACCTGACCCACGGATGTGAAGTGTCCCCGGACAGCGAAGACGTGCATGTCAAAGAATTATGTAAAGTTCAAGTTAACTTTATTCGGCAAATTCTCAATCTCCACCGCCGCTCCATGATTGCACCCCTATTCACGGAAACTGGGATAATACCTCTCCGAGTCAGTCGCCTTCTGCTTGATCTCAGCCACCTGAGATACTGGCTTGGTATAAACAATGACACTTATACTCGTGCTGCGCTGAACAGTTCCATCAAACTTGCCAACGACAAGAAGTCTTGGGCCAAGGATCTCATTACGGCTGCTTCGAGACTGCCATTCGAATGCCCCCCCCTCCCGCTAACACGTAATATTTCCATCCAAGATGTCGAAGATTATGCTAAACTAGTGGAGAAGCTGATGCTCGAATAGAGACGTTGCGCACGAGCCGTTGGTGCCATTCAATGGCTTTTGGAGCGTGCGCAGTCAAATGTCTCCACACGCAAAAATGGCAGACGGATGGCTCTGCGGAGCCGTTGACGTCACATTTTGGCGGGTGGGAGCCATTGTGGTGCGCACGGCCGAAAAGCCATCAAATGGCTCCAATGGCTGTTGCGCAACCTGTCTAATGGCTCCAAGGTGAAATTGACTCGTCGGACAAACTCTACTTACTACATGGACGTCGTGAACCCCCAAAGGA
This sequence comes from Mycena latifolia, assembly GCA_029289555.1. Taxonomy (NCBI): domain Eukaryota; kingdom Fungi; phylum Basidiomycota; class Agaricomycetes; order Agaricales; family Mycenaceae; genus Mycena; species Mycena latifolia. The sequence goes on from JARJLE010000705.1 coordinate 3,897, forward strand.
CAAAGCACCGACCCAAGTAACTTCCTGCATGCGGCACTACCTGACAATGGTGAAAACTCAGAAGCATAGAGAGGCTATTACGTCCCTGCTGCTCTCAACTCACCTGCTAGCCGTGGAAGCCTTGCGATATGTCGATCATGCTTATGCCCCAGTGCCCCGCTCGGAACGGCTCTGTAGGCTCTGCCAGGAGGTAGAGACACCGGAACATGCTTTAATTACCTGCGAGTCCTCGGACCCGCTGGTTGAATTACGAGCTAAGTTTCTGATGAAACTCTTCTCTGATCTGCCAGACCTACAGAGCGAGATGGCCGAACTTTCCAATACGGAGTTCCTGAAAGCCATCATTCTCCCGAGATCTACCATCGCACTGGTTGCCAAGTATGCCTTTGAAGTCTTGGAAATATTCCACGCCGTTCCCGTGTTCCGGTTGAGTTCGAGAGGCTAACCCGTGTTGATGTGCTAACCTTATTTTGCTTTCTTGTAGTCTTTTGGATCTACGGCGGCGAGCTAGACATTTCGACCGACGGCTGCGACTGCGAGCTCGTCTGATTGAGTGCAGGAGGGCCCAGGGACGATGGTGTAATTAGTGCGTGTACACCGGGATACTTCCTGGAAACCGGCGTTCATGAGTTGGACCGTGCCGTGTAATGCTACCTACCTACCTACCTACCTACCTACCTACCTACCTACCTACCTACCCCAGGTGCGGGAATGCAAGAACACTTACAGTACTGTCTGAAAGCCCCAGGAAGAAACCATTAAGACAGTGTGGGCGGGTGGGATCCACTGCGAGGCAGTCAGAATCTAGGAAACATTCTGCGCAGTTGTTGAGCCGAAACGAAATCAGTTGTGATCCAGATCCGGCAAGGTTGAATTACTATAGGACCGCTGCCTACGAAATACAGGCATTTTCCACAGCTTGCACGAGACACAAGGATCGGAGGTGGAACAGAATTGGCTTCGCTTTCCGCACGTCGACATATTCCAGTCAGCCACACAAGCCACGGGGAGAACCCAGGCGAGAGTTAGGGAGAGGAACAAGAGAAAGCTTCGGAGCATCGCGCTGGTTCATCTCGGTCGGAGATGGTGGGCGTGAAGGCGATTCCCGGGCCCAAGAATTGGACAGTAATCTGGCGCCGACGTCTGGGACATGAGTGACCACATAAAGCTTCTAGTAAGCAGAGGTATTCTGGCCCAGGTGCTTCTATGTTCAATCCGATTCGACACATCTAAATACGGGGTCCCCGAAGATGCACATTTGCAGACAGAAGGTTGACACCGGTTTTAAAGAGGCTCGATCCCCCTCCCCATCATTGACACCTGCCTGAAACGGGCAATGCGAATCTGCGAATCATCCTGATTCGGCGCGGACGCGCCAAGTATTCGATGTGGATTCCAGACGCATGTCAAGCCTTGAGAACAATAGTGGGTATGAGCTTTTTCGGCAGTGTGGTCGCCCAGATTTCGATGCTGAATTTGTACGCACGAATATCCTGAAGCGTTCAAATACATTAACCATCGGGTGGGCTCCGCGTGCACTGGAGTCAAAATTTTTGGACTAAGGGTCCTTGGGAATCGAGCTGCCAGCGTGCGCCATGTATTCGGAACACGTGGTTCGGGCGTAGATCATCCAAAATGGATGAGGGGAGAAGACAGCTGCCGCACATGTTTCGATCACGACGTTTCTGTGCCGACGGTACTTCTGGATATGGAGAACTTCATATCCGGACCTCGGTACTCACCTCTCGATCCGCACTCCCCCCAGGACGCTCGTATGAGGACATGAGGTAGGAGGAATCGGCAAATTCCCAGACACTCTATTCTCAATGCTTTCGTCTGCACGCAGAATGAAGATCGAACCGGCTGATGATTTCTCTCTGGACGGCCGCGATAGCGCTTTCGACTATCCGCCCATCGTCACGATTGAAATGAAACTTGAACAACCCCAGCACCAGCCTTTCCGCCTCGAGCGATACGCAGCCACTCAAGTCCCACTGTTGCGCCCAGGTATTCTCCGACGCCCCCTCCTGAGCTCCACCCATATTATGGGCCAATCGCTCCTCTCTCTCGTGCCGCTCAAGCATCAATTCGACCCTCTCCTCTGTCAGTGCAGTCGAGTGGAACAAATGGGGATGAACCCAGGGCACGGGAGAATTGGAGCCATACGCAGGGTCCGGGGGAAATTTCTGTGTACGTGCCTATACTTGGGCTTTAATGTACCTCATCTCATCCCTGACCTCTGAATTTCTTCTACCTGCACAAGATCTAGCCAAAATTATTCCGGACATCCCGTTTCTTGCGCGCCCGGGGTAGATGCGACCCCCAAAGGCCCAGAGTGGGGTTTATCGACGGATTGGAAATTGAAAAGATACATGTGCAACGTCTGTGGCAAGCAGTTCGACCGGTGAGGCTGCGGTTTGAGTTATATTACATGCAGCTAATCGGCTGGCAACCTAGCCCCAGCGTCCTGCAGACACACACGAACATCCACACAAAAGCGCAGCGTGCGTGCAGACCCCCTCGTTTCACCGGGCATTCTCCTGACCAACGGAGCAGCATATGCGTGCGGGCTTCCGGGGTGTGGGGCGCTGTTTAACACCAAATCAAACGCGACCCGGCATCGGCGCACCCATAACTACGCAGAGGCTGGGGAGACAGGACCGCTCGAGCCTCCGCCGTCCGTATATCCAAAGCCCGTTCGTTTCGTGTATCCCATCACGTATTCATCTGGAAGCAGTTCTGCATATCCGATATCCTCCTCTACATCGCTCCGTCAATATATGCATTCTGCTTGAACTGTATTTCGTTTTCAAGTGTACTATTAGGACAGGTTACCGTGATTCGTTTGAAATAAGGCGCTCTACGGAGATTTACCTGCATCTCATGTCAATTCACATCTTTGAATCCAAATATTAGTACTCATTGACTTTACCAGCCTCTCAATCCTCGGGAAGAAACCAGACAAGATTGGAGCGATCAGCCTTTCGATAATCGGCTCCATAATGTTATTTCCAACGGATGGGAATTGTGCCAATACTTCCTGCTTGATATTCGCGGTAGACGATGCCTTCAAACTGTTGAAATCATCTCCGCCCCCACTGGCACTCCCTGTTCTCCACGCGCATCCGAGTAGTTCTTCAAGTTCTGTCAGGTGCGTCACGCGTTTGTTGTAACCCACACGGATAGAGGGCTTCAGAATGTAGATCTGATTGAAGACTCGTAGGAACATTGTAGAGGAAAGCTAGTGTTCGAAGTACGCAGAAATCACTGAGCAGTCAAACTACCGACACTGTTCCAGAACCTGACGGACAATTGGTCAAATCAACCAGGATCAGCAATTGAACTGCATACCCGCAGCGCTCCAACAGAGCATCCGAAGTGGCTATTGAACGAACCACCGGCAGCCCATCAACAGAGGTTTGATTAAAGAGCATCTCCGTATCTTGGATATCAAAGGTATTCCAGTGCGGTGTAATCGTGGTCGGGTCGACTTTGATGGTGGGGTTGAGATTGATAATGAACGAAGTGAAAGACTGGGCAAAGGCGTTGATGAAGGACTTATTGTTGAAAGGCGGAGGTGTGCTCCCAGGGAAGTAATATGCCAGATCGTGTCCGTGCAGTCCTGGTGGGATCGCGAACTCGCCCTGCAATGAGTCCGGTTACTTCGAAGCTCGCAAAGCACATTTGATATAAAAAAGAACCTTGTAAGCATGGCCTCGGAACGCGTTCAAAAGATAGTATGTTGGACAAATGAATATCGCTGAGGGGTTGCTCTTTAGTGCGGTGCTCGACATTGCAAAGAATATCGAACAACCCACATTCTCCTTGAACAGCATTGACCTGGAACAATTGGGACCCGAGGCCTGCATACAATAAGCTGACACCAGTCGCCTGGAGGGTGCTGAATCGAGGAAAAAGGTTCAACGAATATTGTGCCGCCGATACAGAGACACTTTGATCAACAAAGCTATTCCCTTCAAAAGTATTGGTGACGGCCAGAAGAGCCTCCTGGAGTGGGGAAATTGTCAGCTATCCGCTTTCCAAGGCACACTGAGCAGCCCACCCCGTTGACCTTGCCCTCCAACAAAGATATCGTCGGCCGCTGGGTGATGAAGACACCATCGACGACTGGCACGAACACAAATGTCCCAAAGAATGCACCGGAACTGATATTAGTGTTGGCCGCTTCCAAAACAGTCGCATCCACGGCTCTTAAACAAGCCATCGAATCCGTTGCAGTCACGCAGCTGTCCTGATTAAGTGTGACTGTTAAATCTCCGCAAGCGATGGCTTACTTTGTCTGAGCTACAACTTCGCTGAATAATAACTGATATATGTTTAGGAAAATTGAGCGGGTGAGGAGAAAGAATCACTACCTCCGGAACACGGTCGTTGAATTGGTACTGTGATGGCAAAAAGTCGAGCTCGTTATTGCCCCCCTGAATAATTGGGGTTCCGTTCTACCGCCATTTGCTACAACCTGTTGAAGAACAGATCCGGCACCTGTATTGCCGAATTCATTATGTAGAGGGCCAGATCCGGCGACGTTATTCACTCACCAGCAGATTCGCCCCATATAGTAACCTTGGAAGGATCTCCACCGAACTTTGAAATCTAAGGCACCCATCAGTTAACAGCGGCCAAATGATACAACGGCAAAATACATGTCTGTTGACCCAGCGCAAGGCAAAGTCTTGGTCGACTAGGACACCGATTAGTATTTGAGCTGTAAAAGAATTTGAGAACTTTACGCAGGCCGGCATTCAATGCTCCGTCTCTCTGGACCGCAGAACCTGCGAGGAAGCCTACGACCACTGGTTAGCGTGATGCTCGACCTAAGGCAACGATTACTTGCCGAAGACACCTAGACGATACTGAATGACGACGACGACGACTCCGCTGTTACTCTGCCCGATAATGTCTTCGCCGTTGTATCCACTAGCCGCCCCACCAACATAACTGATCATTCCGAGTGAGTGCACGAACTCGTCAACGAATTTGGTGCCGTACCCTCCTCCGTGAATCCAGACAACCGTTGGGAGGTTTTTCGGTGGTATTCCTACTCCATCGCTGGGATAGTACACACTGGGTGGCTCGTCAATGCAATGCCACTCAATATAAGAATACAACAATACTTGAGAAACAAGCAGTCCTCCGTACGGTCGATTTGGGCCGCACGTGTTTCGAACGGGTTAGTCGAGGACTGTCCACCTACAGACTCGAGACACGCGTTGGGTTGCGCTGTAGCCGGTTGCACACCAGACACGTTGGCCGGGGGCTGTGGGGCCCTGAAGCGTAAATCACCTATTCTTTCATTAAAATTTGCTCTAGATCGAGTGAGAGGGATGGGATAGCTCACCTACGGGCGGTGCAGCATATCGAATTCCCAAGAAGTTTGCGATATTGTTGGCGGAGTTCACAGTCCCTTGATACTGGGCATAGCCCAGGTCGACAATTGGAGAGGTTTGAGCCTTCGCAAGTGGGGTCGCCAAGAGCACAGTAACTGCAGTCGCATAAACTCGAATCAGATTTTGAAGCTGTCGCGAAAACATGTTCGAGGTGGCACTTGATACGTGTTCGCCTCCTTGATATCTTACACCTCTTAAATGCTTCCGACGTGAGTGCTGACTGCCAATTGACGGAGCTGACGGTCCGGAGTCTCAACTTGCCTCGCGTGCGGGATGTCTCACTGGAAAGAAAAGAACCGTCTCCTTCATTCAATTCATCAATTCGAAGTCTAATGCAGGCGGTTTCAATGCATCCCATCATTGAGGCTGCTCACTACATTCAATACCCAAGGCTCGTATTCATTGGGGAATGACATGGAAGTAATGGGTCCGGGATTTTTATGTCTCCGGGAACATGAATAGCACAACGTCGGGGGACTAGCGTGGCCGTTACCCGCCAGCTTCATTTGGCACGGCAATCAATGTCGGAGCTTGAATCTCGTGGCCACCCGGCGCCACCAACGGCGGGCCCGGCCCATTGTCCTCCCCTATTGTCCTACTAGCCCCACCTTCCCCCCTGTTCTGTTGCCTCGTCCAGTTCTTTATTCTTTCTGTTCTATGTAGGTAGTGTGTATATTCTCCAATACACTGAAAAATCTCCACCATCGGGCAGTCATTTGACTATGTATATAACAGGTATAATCGAACAATTGTCGCGTCCATTTGACGCGTCGCCGTTCAGGGTGGCACAGCGCGTCAAGAGATCACATGTACTACACATGTAATAAACTTGTTTGGCTCTGGCTCTCGGCCCTTTTCTCCCTCACATTGCTCCAGACTCCGTACTCATCCATTCAACATCTATCGCACTCCCCATGCCCGCCGACCGGACCTCAGAGAAGGGCCCAGTAAATAATCCTTCGGGAGGGAATCAGCACCGCTCTAAACCGCTCCGTAAGTTGTGCCACTTGCCGCTACTCTAATTCTGTGGCAGCTCATTCGGCCATTCCCAGTCAAGGAACATCCAGAACTGCCGGAGTGGATTCAACAGTATATTGATGATGGTGTAAAGCAAGCGGATATGCCGCGCAATATCCTGGACGACCATGGGATTACTATTGGGTATGTCTCCATGCTTTGTCCCGGAATACATTGTTCTTGAACCAGACCCTCTTCAGATTGCGGAGCATTGAAAGGATTATCAAGAACAGCGACCTTCACACATCCCGCCACTCAGGCCTCACAGATGTGGACAAGGGCGCTGCCATTATGGCCATCACTCAAGAGGACCCTCTTGGACGATGGGGTGGTCGCAAGATCAAGGAAAAGCTCTCTCTGCAATCCGTTCATATTCCGAGGTGTGTCATCTACTAGTTCCTTCGCTTTTTTGTATCTCATTGCCTAGTAGAAAATTCATAGACGATGTGCGCGGAGTTCTAGACCGTGATGCGAGCAACATGCGAAAACCCGGTGCTAAAAAAATCCACACCCGCGGTTTGTGGTCTGCTGAGTAATTTTCCGTCCCCATTAGTGCCCGAAGATTGGGCTTGCACATTTGGCAAGTCTGATTGACGGACTTGCGCACCAATTTGTGACCACCACAGTGCACCCGCACACTTGTGGGAATTATCCTACGTTCTTTCGATGCTAGAGAGCGCCCTCAATTTTTTTTAGGATGGGTTTGTTGGTAATTTTCCATCCCCATTAGTGCCCGGAGATTGGGCTTGGTACAGGTGATCGGTGGACTCAAATAGTAATTTGCAACCACCTCATCGCAACTGAGCACTTGTAGGAATTATCACCCTTGGGCCAAATGCCGGTTTTCTTGAATTCTGCTTTGAGCTCGTTCCGGACCTGGTGAGCCTTGGCGTTGGATACCTGTGATTCAGGCATCTTTGCAGGCCCGCACTGAATATGGTAGCTTTCACAAGTCGCGCAAAAGGCGCGTGTTGGTGTCGTTGTGTCGTAGAGAGCAAACGCGTGGTGTCACAATCAGGTCACACTGGGCGAACAGCGAGTGCACTCGAAAGGTTTCCGAATTTCATGGATTGTTTATTGTAGTACTGGTATCTAGAGCATAACTACCGCTGTCAACTTGGCCGCATACCGCTCAAAAAGACACGGCATGGGTGGCGGCCTAACCATCTCCCCGAAAATACACGCCACGCACGCCCTCATTGATCCCCGCCATGCGCACTCCTTTGCGAGCAGCACAGGTGGCTGGAGGGATATCTTCGGTCGCTGGGACCCACACCCAGGGATGATCAGAATCAGCATCAATATCCGCACTCAGCGCGCAAAAGCAAATCACACACCGTCCGCAAAGGCCAGGAGATCCCGAGCCCCTCCTAATTGCAGACAATTGAGGGCTGAGACAGCAAGCACAGCGTTCGGTGGGTGCACTGAGAACAATGGACCGGAGAGCTGTTGATGGCGCCGGGTGGCCGCCGGAATTGGGACTCCGACTGATGGGAGCCACCCAAATTCAGCCTGGCGGGTAACGGCCACCGTAGGGGACGGACCGTTATGCAGTAGCATGTGGACTTCGCTAATGTCGCGATGTTTTCGGACTCTGCCCTCCGACCACGAGCAGTTTAATGACAGGATTCAAGTTCGCGGATGGATAGGCATACGAACATATTCGCCACTCAATTGCCTGAAGTCCGCGCCGAATTCGTCAGCGGGACCGAGGCTTTGAAGTGGTGTTCACATGCATTGGGAATCTGAATCTACCACCCTTGAACTTTTGGAAAATTTGTAGTTCAGGGATAGCTCGGGCCATTGAGTTGCGTACAGTGGAGTTTATGCGCATGCATGGTGTCTGAACCCTCGCCTGGATTGTGATTCAACGATGCTTATACGAGTGACTGATGGAAGAGACTGATCTATGCTGATGATTGTATCTGCAATACAAAATGAAATCAATCACTCTTTCCGCGAGACTCGTTGAGCTCGGAGTTTGCAAATTTCTCGCACGTCCCTGCCTTGCAGTCCACTCCCAGGTCTATTAATTGGTCGTAGTCTTCGGTCCGATGGATCGAAACTCGGCGATCGGCAAGTCCGTGAAAATCAACATTTCGAGGTGTACCAGTCTGCCTCCGGCGCAGATCTTGCCTCATTTTTGGTTTTAGGGTGTTGAACAAGACTTCACCAAATGCTCCTCCGATGTCTCCGCGAACAGAGCGGCTTCAGGTGAATACAGCATACATACCGGTCCGTTCCCCGTGTCATATTGGTGCTCCCGGAGGCCTGTAACACCGGATGCATGTTGTCCGTCGCCTCGATGTCAGCGCCCAAGGTTTGAAAGGCAGGATCTATGACTAGCAATGCACTGAATGGTGTATGTGGAGCTTTGCTCGCTAAGATCTTCCGAGGCGAGGCCACCAACTGAGGGGTCGAGCACTGCCGCAGCGTTCGAACTTCGTCTCTCGTTACTCGGAGACCAATTTACCAGACAGAAACTTCAACATGAGAAGCTCGTGCCTCGCTTGTGGAACTTCGAACTACCTGGTCACCTGGACATCACTTGTGTCGGTCTCATCAGGATTTGAAAGGTTGAATGGCGCCCACTCCCTTCCGGGCCGGGTTCTATAAAGGCTGGGCCCGCACCGACCATCGCTCGTCCGAGCATCGACGGTGTGCCGAGTTCGATGTGCGCTCGCTCCGCGACGCCATCCCGACTTGGAGCGCCTCCTTCGGCTTCTCGCGGTCTAGTATTAGCCAGCCGCCACACCCGAACCCGAACCCGAACACACCTCTGGCGACGAAGACGGGCACGACCATCATATATAGAGGAGGGGCCCGCGAGCAGCGGAATTTGAAACAGCGGCAAGAACGTGTGATGACATCGGTCGTAATTTACATGTACATTTTGAATTTCTTGTGGGATCGAACAGTTGCACTTGGCCCTGGTGTGAGAAGAACAAAATTAGCTTCGAATCATTGTGAAACCCAACGTGACCCATCTACACTCAAATACCAAATAAAATAGGTGAAGTTTAAGATCCCCGCGATCCCCGAGCGGCATGTAGCGCGCAAAGCCTTGCTCGGTGCGCGGCGAGGGACGTGCACTGCGGCAACAAAACGAAAACGGCGCGTCAGCGAGTCGGCGCAGGCAGAGGCAAAGAAGGGCGCCCGAACGCAGACGGGGTTGCAGTGCGTTCGTCACCTCGAGCGTGACGGGGAGCGCCTTGCGCGCCGAACGCCGTGTTGTTCGCCCAGAGGAGCACACAGCTCGGGGTGCGTACGTCAGCGCAGGACACGCGATGGAGGATGACAGGACATACATCAGTCTGCGCGCTGAGAAAATGCCATCTGACGGCACCAATGGCTGCAGCGCACACTCGGGCTGCGGTCCGCGGTTCATCCACGAGCGCACGAACAGTTTGCGATTACGATTCATATGAAGGCCAGTTCGGTTCTTCTGTTTCGTGTTTTGGCATTGGAGCTGTGCGGTATTTAAATTTGGGCAGCAACGCGAATTCGCGGTCGAAACTTGGTGCCTGCTGTAAATAAATTTCCTTGCATGCTTTGCGGAATGTTTTCTATCGTATTATGAGTCGTGAGTTTTCAGGAATGGGGATACCTTTTGCCCTGGCTAGCGACGATACCGTTGGCCTGTGTCTTCAACAACAATTCAGACATCCATCACTCACTCAACCGTGATGGGGCTCCCCGTGATTCTTGAAACGCATACGCCAAGAACCCGAAATTGGTTGGGCAGGCATGGTACGTCCCCACGAAGGCTGGATTCTGCTGATTGCACTCGGTTTTAGACGTCCACACCTGTGTCTGAAAGGTTGAATGGCGCCCACCCCCTTCCGGGCCCGTACCAACGATCGCACGTCCGAGCATCGACGGTTGCATACTACGGCGACGCGAGTTCAAGGCGCGGTAGGCGGACAGACGGAGGGGCAGCGCACTTCGCATCGGGACCATGAACCGCGCTTTCGCGGTTGAGCTTTTGGGAGTTCGGCGTTGAGGAAGTCTGAAGAGGCGGAATGCGCAGGATGAGTGGACCGAAACCGAGACCACACTGGGCAGTGCGGCGGGCAGCGGGGGCAGAGGATGGTGAGCGATGCGCGCGTGTGGCTTGGAGAGCGGGGCGACGGGCAGGGCGTGGCGCAGAGCGCCGGACTGCGAGGCACGGGGGTCAGACGGGGAGAAAATGATAATAGGAGGAGCGCGTACGTACCGTCCCAACGACGCGAAAGCCGCGCGGGGACCGAGACGCAGCTCAGCGCCGATCCGTCCCGGGACAAAGGCGCACCCGTTACCTTGGAGTTGGCTATGCCCGCCGCGACGCCCGATCCTCTCTGCGCTTCCCGCACGTCCAGATCGCCACGCGGGGACCGAAACGCAGCGCAGCGCCGATACGCCCCGGGACGATGGCGCCCCGCCCCTGCACATCATCTTGCAGTTGGGTATGCATGCACAGTCAGACTCCGACGCCGATCCAGCGCTCTGCACGTCCCGCAAGATCATCTATGCGATTAGATCTAGATCATGCCGCGACGCAGCAGAATTGCGAGGCAGCTCCCAGAATCCAGATGCACGATGGACGTTAGTAGGCGGGTCCGCGGCTAGGGACACGCCCACGCGCACGCGCACCCACCAGCACGACCATTCGTCGCTGATGCATGATGCAAGAGGCGCCGGGGTACAGATAAGGGCGCCCATCTGCCATCGGTGGCACAACAACAGACTCGCTGTTCGCGATTTACGTGGTGAGCCCGCAGTAGACCAGCGTGAAAAGGAGTTGCCGATGACAGCAGATAGACGCCGTTAGACGCCCGGTCTTCACTCCAACTTACACCGTTACCAAACCGTTACTTCAAACTCCGGGCGGCAAAGTGCTTGCCACATTTTCTTGCCATTCACAGGCAGACTGGTAGTAATAAGTCTAGCTGCATGCGGCATAAGCAATGCTGCGGCAAAATCCCTTTGCCCCCAAGGTTGAAGCTATAATAAGGGAAGAACCTTAGTCGCACTCGAGTCTGTCTGACTGATGGTCGCGGGCTTTTTTGTACCGTGACAGGCTGCTGTAATAATCTGCCGCGACACTTGATATCTATTCTTACCCTCGTCCACGACGGCCGAGAATGCAATCACACCAATGCATGCAGGAGAACCTGAGGAGGACATGCAGCATACAGTGAGTTCCACAAAGCACCGCTGAGACCAAGACACAATAGACGTACGTAGAGAAGGAAACGAGGCCGAATAAGCGCCCGAATGAACACCACACGTTGTCTAGTATGAAGCGCGCTGGCCGACAGCGCTAAGGAGCGGCTCTATGTATATGAAACATGCCTGATGATCCAGTCAAATCGGCAACTGAGCGAATCGGCGATTGAGTGGTGTGGCGCAAGGTTGCTTCCGTGCACAGCGGGCAGAGTTAAATGGATCTAACTTAGGAACATGCTACGTCAAATATCTGCACACTTCTTCCCTCCCCCTCGAATGGCCGACCCAGAGAGCAAGCTTTCCAAACAGCAGAGTGAGCATTCAACTCCGCCCCCCCGAATGCATAGCTCAATATGTATGCACAGACCCAGAGATCGACGACCATGAGGCTGCAGCCGGGAAAATGTGGGCGGTGTACGTCACCGAGGCAGAGAAATACGACAAGGCTCTCGTTGAAAGCTGGAAGAGCGATATGGAGGGAATACTGATTTTCGTGCGTACTCAGTTACCTCTGACCTTGCGCTGCAACAGATGCACAATAGGCTGGTCTTTTCTCTGCCGGCCTGGTGGCCTTTCTAATCGAAAGCTACAAGACATTGGCACCCGATTCTGGCGACACACCGTACTCCTATTGACCCAGATCTCCAGCCAACTTGCTGCGGCGGCAAATGGGACCAACTTCACAATCGTGCCCCACCCCCCGTTTACCCCTCCGACAAGCTCGATAGTCTGCAATATTCTATGGTTCATCAGTCTTGCACTCAGTCTTACCTGCGCACTTGTTGCCACGCTGGTTGAGCAATGGTCCCGAGAGTTCATCCATAAAGCGGACATGCATTCGGCTCCCGTCATTCGCGCGCGCATATTTTCATATCTGTATTATGGGCTGAAAAGGTTCGAGATGCATACAGTAGTGGAAATCATCCCTCTGCTTCTCCACACCTCCTTGCTGCTCTTTTTCGCTGGTCTGGTGGCCTTCCTTATTCCAGTCAATCCTGCAGTCACTCTAGTTGTAGGGATCCTCTTGGTCATTATTGCGGTTGTCTATTTGCTTCTCACGATCCTGCCATTGGTGTATGTTGACTGCCCATATCGCACAGCCCTCTCTGGTCCTTTTTGGCACCTAATACAACAGATCCCAAGTATCCGACGGCATCTTCACGACACCCCCGGTGATTCAGGCATACGATCGGCCCCTGATCAAACGGAAACGATGGTGCAAGTCATGCGTCGGAAAGCTGTAATGCCACCCGACGATGAGAAACAACTGCCCAGGGACAAAAAGGCTCTAGTGTGGGCTATGAAGTCGCTAACTGCTGACAACGATCTGGAAGCATTTGTTGATGCCATTCCAGATGTATTATGGGGTCCTACTGCCAGGCGTCATGTATATGACGAACACATCCAGTGCTTAATTGACTCAACAGACCCCCACGTCAGCTTACTCAACCGTATACAATCTTTGTACAAGAGCTGTTACACAGGCCTTCTCACCTCAGAAGCGTCGAATCGTCGCAGGACTTCTTGTTACCAAGCAACATGGGCACTCGGAAGTCTTGCAACTCCTGATAAATCTTATAATGACGGCCTCTTCCGCCTTATTATCACCAATGCCCCCCAGCGGGACCACTATTCCACATCTGTGGTGGCCATTAGCCAATGGGGTTCTTTCTGTGCAGCAAAAGAACTGCTCCAGGAGACATGGGGCCATCTGAAGGCCTATAATTCAGCTATTCTCGAGGCTGAAGGACAACCAGAGCGGGGCGGACAACAGAAGCTCCTTGATTGTCTGGAGAGTGTTAAAGCATATTCTATATGTCTACATTATCCCAATGACTTGGGCATGCTCCCGTCTCGCATGGAATTTGGAAATCCGTTTATCACTGTCCCACTTCGCATCCTCATGGACTACCTCACGGAGGCTGCCCACCTACCTTCCCCCCCGTTCCGATTCGATGCCACCCAGAACTGCATTTCTCCTCAGAAATCCGATGTGCCTCTAACACCTCGTTGGCTTGCTGATATTGAAGGCCGCTTGTCAGCGATTATAAAGGCCCACATGGTTGAAATGAACAAAGTCTCGCAGGGTTGTCACTGGCTAGACAACATCATCCATACAATGATGAATTACTGGAACGCACCTACGCTGCCCCAACCATTCGTTCAGTATCTGAATGAGCGCAACTCAGACCCCGCTGTAAAGGGTGCAATGGCAGCGCTTCAAATTGAAAGGATGGGCGACAGCTTTATTCCAGCGAATATCTTGGGTTTCATTCGAAGTGCAGAGTCATCGCCAATATCTTACAAGCCTGGAAAAATAGAGAAATCATTGACCGGCCTTTGGGCCATTCTCCGTACGACAAGTGTGGGTCTGGACTTCTTGGAAGAGATTATTACCAAGTTGCCGCACATTGGCCACTGTCCCTTAATTACCCCATCTGTCGTTGCCATAGCCAAGCATCAGGTCTTTAATGTGCTTGGAAACCTGGACTACGGCCAGAAGCACCAGATAATCCCAACGAAACACCCGCTCTTACTTGCGGAGACAGCTCTAGCTCATGGCATTGACTCTGAAGGGGTGGAACATACCCTGGAAGAAGGAAGGCTTGCAATTCTTACGAAATTCATCCATAAATGCTACCAGTCCAGGGAAGCACTGCTCAAGGCATGTGAAACAGTACAGATTCTGGGTGGATTCATTCCTCTCCGTATCATTCATCCCGCCCACCAACTTCAGTTTGCTCAAGCTATCAAAAATCTGTTTGAAGCGTCGCATCGGGGAGACTGGCGGACGGAAATACGGGATGTTTATCCCAGTCTCCTCTTGTTCAGTGCAATCATCGCAGGTGTCTGAAAGAGATGAATGGCGACGCAGGTCTCTGGTCATGAGGAACACTGGTTGAACAGTTATGCGCCCGCCATACGCTCAAGCAGACGTTCGACAGATACCACCAGACCTTACTATCTGGGGAAGCCCAGCATCCCCTTATCGCACGGGTGGAGGAAGTCATTGCTCACCTCTCAACTGGACCAGACGATCCAGACATTTTGATCCCTCGTAATACAGCCCCATTGAAGAGGATGAAGAGCCTCGTACATACAGCCCCTTGCAGAGGATGAAGACGAAGACGCGCGGCAGAGGTTCTGGAGACCCTCCTCGAGCAGAAGCAGCTCTCCGACCGTCGACATCACCCTCGTCCCACCCGTACGCACCCTCACCCCCATCTTTACTAATCACCGCGTACTCACGACTCCTTCGCTGCAGTCGCGCCCGTCGTCGGTGGGGTCCCATTCGCTAGACGTACCAGCGCCCGGCAGATTCCTCTCGCCCGACGATGTTCACACCGTGACTATTCTTACTGAGGATGAAGACGACTCGGATCCGGAGGACGACGGGGAAGATGAACACCTCGAAATACCGCCTCCATTCGAGACATCGCGTCTAGCGTTCGGACTACCCCCAGGCTTCGTCCCCATGGACATCGCGCCCGCGCTGCCGGTGCCGCTTATGGCGCCTAGTCCCAGGATCGCGGCGGGGCACATCTTCCGCCGTGGCTAAGCGCGAGCAGGCCCGCATCACGGCGGAGCATCGACGGCGATATGACGCCTGCCGAGTTCGATACGCACTCGCTCAGCGGCGCAGGCGACTCCGTCCCGATGTCGAGCGCCTCCTTCGGCACCAGCCAGCCGCCGGACCCGGACCCGAACACACCTCTGGCGGCGGAGAACAGAACGGCCATCATAGAGGAGGGGTCCACGAGCAGCGGAAGCCGCGCCGAGAACGTGTGATACTGATGACATCGGTCGTGATTTACATGTATATTTTGAGTTTCATTGTCGGATCGAAACATGACTTGCCTTCGCCCTGGTGCGAGAAGACTAAAATTAGATTTGAGTTTGAATCATTGCGAAACTCAACATGACCCATCTGCAATTATGTAAGTACCAAATACAATAGTTGAAGCTCGATCCCGAGCTGCATGCAATCCGATGTAATGTTACGCTCAAAGCCTTGCACCGTGCGCGGCGAGGCACTGCGGCAGCAGAACAAAAACGGTCGCGTCAGCGAGTTGGCGCAGGCAGAGGCAAAGAACGGCGCACGAACACAGACAGGGTCGCGGTGTGTTCGGCACCTCGAGCGGGCCTTGGCCAGGTCGAGCACCGCGCCGAACGGCGTGTCGTCCGCCCAGAGGAGCACACAGCTCGGGGTGCGCGCATCAGCGCAGGATACACGATGGAGGATGACAGGACATACATCAGTTTGCGCGCTGAAAAAATGCCATCTGATGGCACCAATGGCTGCAGCGCAACCTCGTTATTTATACGGGGCTGCGGTCCGTGGTTGCATCCACG
>JARJLE010000706.1:0-19840 GCA_029289555.1 Mycena latifolia
AGTCCTACTCTACCGCTGGAGTGATCGACATGCTTCGCGCCTCGCCCAATCTGGTGGAATGCATCTTGGAGAATCCATCGCTCGGAACCGATGTTCCAAGCGACGTCCTGATTCTACCACAGATGCAGCATTTCAGGGTCGCAAAACACGGACCCCAGCTCCCAGCAGTGATCTTATCTTCGATACCTCTCTTTCCCTTGTCTCCAAACCCTTGCCCTCCTCTTCGGCATATCGACACCCAACATCTGCTTCAATTGTGAAGCGGTCTTCACCGCCGTTGCACGCAACTCGTCCTGGGCTCTTTTCGCGCGTTGGGTGATTGGAACCTCGACGAAATGGAGGAATGCCTCTCCCTCCTCCCAACCCTCGCACATTTAGAGCTGTTCATCCTAAAGCACGGGTCGTCACGCACTTCATCACCATTTTAGCCCATCAACCTCACCTGTTCCCAAATCTCTCTAGCTTCACCTTCCACTCTGCGGACACATCTTCGCTGTGGTACCAGAAGCTGGTCAACGCCCTGATTGCCCGCCGCGAACAAATAAACGTCGTGCGGATTACATGGAGGTATGATGGGACACCACCTCCAGACGACATATGGGTGGCGGTGCGACAGCTTGTGGTAGAAGGGATGGTGATTCACATCGGTCCCCCAGAACAAAGTTATCTCTAAGGTACTCTCTGCTATTTCTGCAGACGCACATGCATTGATCTCGATCGCACACGCCTTCTCCCATAGTGGACCAGCAATACTCCCAAGTCGAACACAAACGACTTAAAAAGCGCTAGCCAGCACTGTATCCAATTATGTGTGCAGTCTGAATGTCCTGGGCGAGCTGAAGAGGGTCGGGTTCTATAATTTCGTCAGCTTCGTTTGTGGCTTCCCGGCGGACACAAAATATATCTGGGCTAAGGCTCCAACCATTTCCGTTTTTAAACGTTTTAAACGGATAAAACCGTTTCCGTTTCCATTTATTTTACACTCTTTGACAAATGGTAAACGGATAATAAACAAACGGTTTAAACGGTTTTGAAAACAAACCAGCTGGTGCCTGTTTTCTTGAGCCTCTGCTGCAGCTTATAGTGTACGACACAAGATTTAACTCTAAAACAATCGACAAAATGGTTTCTCTCACTATGTGTCCTCATTTGGCGAGATATGCCACACCTCGTCGGCTCCGGGCAGCTCGGCCGAACCAATCGCTCGCTCTCTCAGTGTCTAGAACAACCTAAATAGCCTCCAGTAGCAATGCTGGGCATATAAGAGGCTTGCTAGTCATTGCTAGCGTCGAGCACTACAGTGATCCATCCAGATAGCAGTGGAGAATATTACCCGAACTTACCATTTATAAACTGTTTAACGGTTTTTTAAACGCTTTCCCCCCCGTTCCGTTTAGTTTATGGACTTCACAACGGAAACTAACATGTTGGAGCCTTAATCTGGGCCAGGCGTCATTTTGCTAATTCGATTTTGAAAGAAGACTCTTAGCTTTGCACGATATGTTCAGAATGATAGTATTCAGCACACTTCCGGGATTTATGATGAAAGGACGAGTCGGGGGATCACTCCATGCTCGATATGCGTGTCCCCTCCTTTCATTCTCAATGACGTGATCGTGACGCTCAGCATGGAACATCAGTCACAGTTGTGACATTCCTTTCCTTTCATCGCCCCACACAAAAACTCGCGTTGACCGCATACAGGCCAGAATGGTAAGCCGACACAGTTATGGTATACCCTCGCTGACACATGCTAGACGATTAAACTCGATCCTTAGTCCCGACTGCTCCTAGAGATCCTCGATTATCTCGCTGTCCCACTCCATCTCACGAGCGGTCATGCGATCTTCCGATCCTCGTTGCATGTAGTATGGTATGCAAGGCTTGGTCTCCTCATGCGCAGCGTCTGCTCTTCCGCCGGGTCATATTGCGCACAATATGTATCAAGAGCCTCATCTAAGAGGCACGACCCGCAATAGCTTGCCGTCGTTCCTGGAGGCCATAGATCCTGCTACAGAGCACGGACGCTGGCTCGCGGACAGCGTTGTGAGTTTCAATTTGCGGCAGACGGGTTCGAGAGAGGACAACATATTACCCAGCCGCGCTCGCAACTGCGTTGCTGCGCATGCCCAACCTGCGCCATCTGGAGGTGACGACGCTTTCCTGCGACTTGACGCGGAGACCCTTGCGCGCATCACAGCTCGAATGCGGCCCGCGTATAACCTCCCTTTGTATTCACCTAGACTTTTCGCCCTCTCAGCCCCAACCTCGCATCATGCACCGCTTCATCGCCTCGCTCCCGGCACTTCGCCTCCTCGAGATTACTGCAGACTCCGCCGGCTCGCTCCCTGTTTTCGATCCGCCCCTTCGCCTCCCTCTTGCGGCGGCCAAGTTCCACATTGCGTTCGGCGACGACATTGGCTCCTGTCTAACGTCACTGGTGCGCGGCGACTCAGAGGCTGCCTTGGCGGAACCAGCGCTGCAGCTGCTAGCGCATAAGTCCACAGGAGGACATCCGGTGGCCCTTCGCGAGGTCCTTCGTGAGCAGGGCGCGTATTTGCGCTCGCTCTCCCTCAAGCCGCTCGAATCGGCCCAGTCGATTGCCCTCTGCACGCGCCTCGAACGCCTCGAGCTCGGACGTTTCCCCGACAATGCGACGCTTGCACTCATCCCACGTTCCATCACCGCCCTCGCGGTGGCTGGCCTGCCGCACAATCTCAACTTCAACGCGCTTGTGCAGCAGCTCGCTGCCGCGGCCTTCCCGCGCCTCAGGGCGCTCACGTGGACATCGTGCCCAGATCCTATCGTGCTGCCCTTCTCCGCGCTGAAGGCAGTTTGTGCCGAGCGCGGGATCACGTTGCGTCTGATCAAGTCGCCGGCGGATTTGACGGACGAGAACGCAGTCGAACTAGAGCTACGGCGGAAACACATCCGCATTTGACGTATGTAACTTTATATTTTTTTCTTTCACTTCCTCTTCCTCTCACTCAGAAATTTTTGAGGGTCTGACATGGATACTACATGGACTACAGGATAGCTTATAATTTCGTTCCCGCCAGCGCATAATCTCGCCTCTGCCAAAATAGTGCAGCCACATCGATTGCTTACTTTGTTTATGTTTTCCCGCCCCACATCCTACTTGCGATCCGAATACAATCCCTGTCGGTTGTCAGAAAATCAAAAATCCCTTGGTCCTTCCGCAGTACCGACATTGGCGGTTGCATTAAAATAACAGATAAGGTTGCATGGCTGGACGAATGTGTGGCAGTCCTTTTGTGGCAGTCTTTCTGACACCTTGCCTCCAGACCGGATCCGTTGGTAATTACCGAGTAATCACCAGCATTGCTATCTTCTCCGAAATTGCAGGATTCAATAGAACGCGTAGCCAAAGCATCTGTGTGCTACGGTGCTCCACGATCTAACCGAGGGTGGAAACGCTAAGCTCAAAGATTTTGCGGGATTTTCTTTGGAATCACCTTTCTCTCGAACGGAGACACATCTCCCAGTATTTGTCCACACGATCGAGGCTGGGACAAATGTTCAATCTACAGCGGTCTGGTGGACCTAATTCTTTACGTCCTGTCGTAAGAGCCAGACTGTAATCAAGATGGATCTGCGCCGGAAATAGAGCCGATAGTGATTTGACCGCGGTCAACGCTCTTGCCCTTCCCATCGGCGGTGAGCACGCGCACCTGCTCCTCCTGCGCGCCTCGTACTGCGCGTGCACACGCCGGACCATTGGGAGGAGTACGAGCACCTCCACGAACCCGGCCTCGCGCAGCTCAACGTGGTCGCACAGCGCGTCGTTCTGCGCGACATCCCGCAGGTAAATCACCTCGGTCTGTACGCGGCACGCGGCGGGCGTCGCGTTTACGACGAACAGCACCACCTGTTGCTCGTCGTACTCGCACCCGGAGAGGCCGAACCGGAGGTGTGCGAGGGGGCGGAACAGGGGCGGGGGCCCCGGCGGGACGGCGGCGTCCAGGTGGACGTTGAGGGCGAGGTCGGGCATGCGCGGGCAGCGCTCGGCGAGGGGGGCAGTGCGCCGAACTTGAGCGACGCGGGGGGGGCGAGCTGCGGGACCGGTCCGGGGTTAAGCTGGAGGGTTTCGAGGCGTAGCCAGGGTGGCAAGCTGCTCGTCGGTGATTGCGAGTGCGGAGGGTGTCGCAAAGTAGAGGGCCGTGAGGGCGGTGCAACCGCGCAGGGGCTCCAGGCTGACGGCACGGGGTCAAATTCGTGCTCTCTGTCGAAGACAATGGACATCGCAAGCTACTCGATGGCGGGACAGGCGGACGCTATGGTCTCGAAGAAGAGCGCGATGTTGTCGAGGACTCAAGAGTAAGGGTTCGGACGAGGATTCGCCGCAAGGGGGAAGTTCCAACTGGGGAAGATGTTGTGAAAAAATGGTAATCGCGTGGCGTTCCAGACGTGTGCCAAAAAAGAGATTTCCGTTAGACACGAGAAGGAATCGGCCCGCACTACGGGCATGAAAATTTCCAAGTCGTCCAATGCACCCTCCGCTATTTCTGCCAGCTCGTGCGGTGGCGGGAGCCGGATCGCTTCCAGGTGGGGGCATTTAGCCAAGACCGCAATGACGTCCGAAGCAAGCAGCGTGTCCGAGAGCAAGACCGTCCGTAGCTCAGGTAAGCCTAGGATGAATCGAGTGAGCGCCGGCCCAAGAGCATGGAAGGAGATCCGCGAGCGGAAGTCCAGATTTCGAATGCGCGGGGCGCGCTGCAAGACATCGTCGAAGAAATTGTCAATTGCAAACAAATCGCCCTGGGCTGAATCGCGCCCGGTGTCAACCATAAGTGATGTGAGTCCCGGATGCAAGAATAGCAGCGCTAAAGCGAGCGACGGTGCTGGGCGCCCGGGGTCGCATTTCCAAGTTAGGTGGACCAGGTTCGGGAATAAATGGAGGAAGGGCCGGGAGATGGCAACGGTCGCAAAATGTTGGCTGTAGCGATATCTATACTCCGGAGGTCCAATAGCACTGAGTCTTCAAAAATCTCATGCAATTGAACGTGGCCGGGCTTCTCGGCGAGTGAATATATCGCAGCGAGTTCATTGGTGGGCTTCGGCAGCATGGTTGATGTGCGGGGACTCAGAGGAGCCTGGCTACTGCCGTCTTCGGCAGTTAATTCTTTCAGTCACACGAGTCCTGGGATGTGAGAACGAGATCAATGTACGCGTGAATGTCTTCTCGCTGATTCGCCCAAACTCTGAAAGTCTCAGGGATTCCCATCAAGTGCGTCCCAATGTCAAAATAGCCATTGAACGATTGATGACCTTGATTGTGCCACTGTGTCATCAGGACGAGTAGCGAACGGCCAACTGCTCGTGCACGCTTCTAGGGGAAATCTGAGGAGTGTGTTCACCTCTGAGCCGCTCAGCTGAGAGTATTAGACTCAAGGTTACGGGTAGAAAATATGGGCGGGATAGGTATGACGAATCATGTGTTCCTGAGTTAAACATGGAGTGACATGTTCGATGTGTCTGGCAAGTGGTCAGTTGTCCAATCTTTGATCGCAGCCACGCTTTTGCACAGGGCTGGCATCTTCTCCGCTGTCTATAGAGTCCATCAAGGGAAGATGTAGTCAGCCAACCCGCTGCGGCAGCTGCCCACGAATGTCAGATCTCACGGACGCCATATAAAGGATGGCACTTGGCAGTAGCCACACCTACAGCAACAATGCCCCACCCATCAACTGCTCCACAGCCTCAGGATCGACTCAAGAACATTGTTACCTCCTTGAGTGCTGCTGTCCGCACTTTGGCTATGGTCTCAGAAAGCTTCCAGACACCATTCTTGGGACCCATCTCAAACATCCTGCACTCTCTCTTGACTGCCGTACAGGTAATGGTTTGTAATTAATCCATCCTCTTGGGTTTGATCAGGCATTTCAGACTGTCAAGAGGAACCAAGATGACTGTGCCCAGATGCTGGAGCAAATCCATGAGGTCATCTATGCTGTGATATGGGTGCACATGAAATCAGATACTGCGGGAGAATTATCGCCAACTATGCTCCATAATTTGGGGAAATTCACAGAGTATGTTGGCTTCATAATGTTTCGGAACTAGGGTTTCTCACTTGCCTAGGACCCTGCAAAAGATCTACACCTATGTTGAAGCTGAGCAGGAGAAGAGCAAGATCAAACAGTTTTTCCGGCAAGGAGAAATGAGGACATTGCTGAAGGCCTGTCACACAGGACTGGAACAAGCCCTCGAGGTATTCAAGGTCAGTTCATGGGTGTTGTTTGCACTGGGACTTTAACATAAGCGACACTTCAGATTGAGGGTGCTAAAGTGCTAAGGGATGTCATAGACATGCAAGAATATGCACAGAAGACACATCAGGAGGTTCTGGAACTCATCTCCGCACTGTCAGAAGGAATTTCTGAAAGGGGATCCTCTGTACGTCCTGAGTGAAATTATTCAAACTCCACAGTCACTAATTTTTTAATAGATCAGCAGAGTCCTTTCGACCTCTCATAACAGGTATGTGATTGCATTGAATGCTGTAGAGCTCGATGATCACCTTTTCAAAGCTCAAACTCATTCTCATTGCTGCCATCACAACCCAAAATTTTTCATGGCCGTGAACTCGAGGTTTCAGCCATCATCCAGCAGCTGAATCAACCAATCCCCAGGGTCGCAATATTGGGGGGCGGTGGAATGGGCAAAACAAGCCTTGCAAGAGCTATTGTACATCACCCCCAAATTTCTGCCAAATATGAGCAGCATCGTTTCTTTGTTGTGTGTGATGCGGCATCCAGCAGTGTTCACCTTGCTGCTCTGATTGGAGCACACATTGGACTGAACCCAGGTCAAGATCTCACAAAACCAGTTGTTCGTTATTTTTCTGGGAGCCCTCCTTCCATCTTGATATTGGACAACCTGGAGACTGTCTGGGAGCCAAGGGAATGCCGTCCAGATGTCGAGAAGTTCTTAGCTTTGCTTGCAGATATTGACCATCTAGCCTTGATTGTAAGTCAAGACCCTAGTTTCGTAACTTGTATACTGAAGGCATTGTAGATCACAATGCGTGGCGCAGAAAGACCCGCCAATGTCCAGTGGACTCGTCCCTTCCTGGGACCACTGAAACCTCTCTCACAGGAAGCTGCCCGGAAAAGCTTCATTGATATTGCTGATGATGGGTACACTGTTGAAGACATCGACAAAATCCTCCTCCTTGCTGACAACATGCCCCTGGCAATTGACCTGATAGCCCATTTAGTGGACTATGATGGCCTTGACAGTGTCATGCATCACTGGGAGACAGAGAGGACCGCACTGCTCTCAGAAGGTCATAATAAAGGATCCAATTTGGAGTTATCAATATCCCTGTCGCTGGATAGCCCTCGCCTGGCATCTGTGCCCAATGCTCGCGAGTTACTGAGTCTGCTCTCAATGTTGCCTGATGGGCTTGCAGATGCAGACCTCTTGCAAAGCAAACTGCCAATTGAAAATATTCTAGCTTGCAAAGCAGCCCTTCTCCGCACCTCTCTCGCCTATACAGATGATCAGAAACGGCTCAAGGCACTGGTCCCTATCCGGGAGTACATGCAGAAAATGCACCCCCCTGTAGCTTCCATGGTCCAGCCACTGCTCAACCACTTTCTCGAGCTCCTTCAGGTCTATGATACTTATTATGGGACTGTTTCAAGTCCGGGGATTGTGGCTCGAATCACTTCAAACTTTGCAAACATCCAGAATGTCTTGTTCAATGGTTTAACACAAGACAATCCGGACCTTGTCAAAAGCATTTATTGCACATGCTATTTTGATCGTTTCAGCAGACTGACTGGACATGGCCAGAGTCAATTAATACACAAGATTCCTGATGTTCTGCCATACACCCGAGACCATCGAGTTGAGGTGTATTATATCCTGACAATCATAGCAGGACATCAGCACCACCATGTTCCTACTGGGCAACAGATGATAGAGCAAGCTCTGAAATACTTCTCACATTCTGGAGATGCTGACCTTGAATGTGGGTGGTATATTTGATATTATTATCCATATACTGACAGTACCACCCAGGCCGGAGTTATCCGATTTTTGCGGAATATTATCGCTTTTATAACCATGATATTGCAAGAGCTATTGGGCTTGCTCAAAATGGGCTCTCGTTGTCAGTTTCAACTGGGAACACCAGAAGACAGACTGATATATTGAATACATTGGCATGGATAGAGTGGGAAGCTGGTGATTCTTTGGCGGGCCAGGAGCATGCTTATGAGTCACGGAGGCTGGCCAAGACTTCAGGCAACCTACTGGTGGAGGCCCATGCACTGCATATAGAATCTATATGCTGGTATACACTGGGGAGTTACAATGAAAGCATCCTCTCAGCCCATGCGGCAAGAGATCTGCTTGGTCTCTGTGCTATGTCTGGGGGTCACCTAGATAAATCTATCCTCAAGAACCAAGCAGAAGTCCACCTGCTGAAATCCGAATATGTTGAGGCCCGACAGATCCATGCTCAGATTCTTCAGACTGTTCCGATTGCGCAAAATGCATATAGTCATGCCCTTTCTCTCCTAACAATCGCACAGATTGATGTGGAAGTTGGTGCAAAGAGGGAGGGGGTGGACAGATATATTGATAAAGCCAAGGAGCTCTTCACCAGCATGGGGTATTCAACTGGACCCATTTTGTGTGATATGATAACAGCAGCGCTCGATGGGAATCAGGGGGAGTTGCTGAAGGCAATGAGGTTGTTCAAAACATGTGTTAAATCCGCCTGGGGAAACTTCTCTGAGGCTGTCAGCTATTGCTTGGAGAGACTGGGGAATTCCTTGCTCTGGCGTGCTATCGATCATGCCTCATCCAATTGGACAATAATATTTCTGGTTCATAGCCTCAAGCTGAAACAGAAGCTAGAAATATACAAAGCCCTCCAATTCCTTGGAGACATGTGTCTCATAGATGGCGACCCATTGACAGCAATCAGTCTGTTCACTGTTGCCCTTGAGGCATTCACAAAGATGGATGTGCACCGCAGCAGAGCAGAATGCATGCTACGACTTGGAGATGTTTCAGAGTTACAATATAACTTGCCCAAGGCTGCTGAACTTTGGGAGACAGCGAGACCATTGTTTGAACGATCATCGCAGGCCAAGCAAGTTGCTCACATTGATGGACGACTCGCTCATATGAGCATTCCATTGGAACACCATCTAGATCCCTTGGTCCAGCTGACAGGTTTCCACGCACCGGAGACTCATGCGGAAACCACGGATACCGTGGGTGAGGACATAAAGACTAATTTGATTCCTGCACAACTGTGAAACTCTCTGGATTGGATCCCTTGTTCATTTCTGTCTTCTTTCCCGATTTCCTAGTATATATTTATTGGAGTTGCATTACACACATATGTCCTGGTGTTATCAATGACATGTGTTATGTCTTGACTACAGTCTCGTCAGGCTACTGCACATTCCTGTTTGACTCGGGTCTGTTTTGTTCTAAGATGTGCGAATATGTAATTTATTGGAGAGTAGTAGGTGCCTATGTAGCTGCGATGTTGTATATGTATTTAACTCAACTGATCAGCAGTGCGAGAGGATTTGGTTTTTTAAGAGCATTCCAATAATTATAAACAGCTGGGATATTCAAACTTGGCTTCACTCATCTCCCAGATCTCCCAGGGAAGGCTGATCCGGACACTGTCGATGCTGAGGTGAGAGTTTGAGATGTTGACCAAACCCTGCTATGAGTCCCGCATAATTGTGTTCCTGCATGTATTTCCATGTTGTTTTCAGATTTGCTGGTTGGCAATTTATTGGAGGAAAAGGTCACACACCGGTAGCCCGAGACTCCCCTCCGTGGTTCCTATCTTCATCTCCAATTCTGCGGGCGACCGACCATATATATGCAAGGTTGTCAATGATCAACAAACCAGTTTCGATGTCTATATTTCTTTGAAATGTACCTCGTCTACATGCAACGTGTGGAGGACAGAGGTACACCCGGGAAGCCGCTAGCCAGCAATTGTTGCCACCTTCCATGTTGCGGAGCTTGACACATTTAATTTCGCTCTTCGCAGGAAGATCGGGTACAGGTATAGGGGAACGGAGAAAATAGAAGACGGTCCAGCTGCGCGGTATTTATGGTAGTCCTTCAGCTGGCGGTCCCACTTAGCTCTCGCAATTCGCAAAATCTGAGAAAGAGAGTTGGAATATGACTCACAAGCTTCCGAGTCTCCGGAGTCGCGCAAAGCAGATTATCAGGCAATGTATAATGCGCGGGATCTGAAAAACTTTACCCCTTTTGAGCGGAAAGCGCGTCTGAGACGCGTTAGAGCAGCGTACGACGCGACTTATGTTTGGTTATATGTGGCCGACACGTGACACGTTGTTCGCAAAAACACCTCGCAAACCGCGACGATAAATGCTAGATAACGATTGTAGCAGCGGATCCCACTGGGACTGCTGTGGAACACAAATCTGATTGAACGGTCTCTCTGGTGTTACTTACAAGACGCACAACACATATGCCGAATATTCAAACTCCGATCGATCGTGCTGAATTAATATTCTCAACTACCTCGTACCTGGCGATTCTGCGGAGAGCTCTGAAAGATACACGGAAGATGGGAGTTGTTCATCAGACTATCATGTAAATACTTAGATTGGGCAGACATGCAACCGTGACCCCCATTTTCGTGCCGACACGCCCGAGGCTAGGCATGTTCAAATTTAAAGTCAAAGTCTACGAACCATTGCTTTGAATGGGACTGTACTGGTACTGCTACAGCGCCTAATTCAAGTGTTGCATGAAGTGGCCGGCAGAGTATGAGGGATGAGAGCGAGGAAATAGAAAACGATCCAAAGAAAGCAGCGACGGGTGACTGATGCATATAATTTTGGCCATACAGCCATTCGAGTAGTCTGCAGTCGATTGCAGGGATCCGCGAAAATTTAAAATCAACTACGCCACAATATACTATTAACGTACACAATTTATCTCACACAACACACAAAGGCCGGGCACCAAGAGCGAACCGTTCGAAGTTTGACCAGTTCCACGAGGCGAAGCCCGAGCCGTTCGTGCTGTTCGCGCTGTGCTGGGTGGCATCATCATAGTTAAATCAAAGTGCGCATGGAAGCGTGACGAGGCGCTTAGGAGTAGGAGGTGGGAAGTAGGAGTAACGATGGGAAGGACACAGACGGGCCGGATACAGGTACATAGAATTGTAGCGAGCGCAGAGAACAGGAGGGTGCAACTGACAATGGTCGTGGCAGGAAGCAACGACAGTGTGAAACACCGCCCGGCCTGAGAGTGCTCAATGCGCAGGGAAATTCCCACCCTGCACTGCCACTGGTGGCGGGTGGGAACGAAGGAGGCGGATGAAGCAAGGGACAGAGGGAGTGATAGCGGCGGGGGGGGGGTGTGAAGGATGGGCGGGTGGCGAGGGGAGAAGCGACGCATGGGTATGGCGATAGGGCGGGGTAACAGGAGGAAGGGAAGGAATGGGCCGGGGTTGAGGTCGACGCTGGAGTCGGCGCGGGGCTCACGGAAGCAAAGAAGTACGAACAGAAGTAAGAAGAAGAAGAGGGCAGGAAGGGCGGGACGAGGGAAGAGGGGAGGCGCGCAACGAGAAAAGGGAAGGAGGGACGCGGCGACGTCCGTGTGGAATAGAAGGGAGCAGAGGGCACGGTGGAGGGCGTATGGAGCCCGGCTGACCACCAACCTAACTCCGCCTCCCTCGATCTTCCACTTTCTTCATTCGATACACCTGCGCGTCTGATACAGATACCCGCCCGGCGCGTCCTCTCTTCATCCACGGGCGTGCCGCCGAGGGAATCGGAACGGAGTGCGCAGAGAACGAGGAATCGGAAGGCTGCGCACGTAGTCGGGCGAAGGGGAAGAAGGGGTGAAACTGAATGAAGGAATATATGACAGCGCGCTCCTCTGTACCCCCCGGCCGTTGCCGTCGCCCGCGGGCGTACACAGTTGCGCATCGACGGAGAGCGCGTAGCCGCGCACCAACGCACAGTGGGCTATTCGCGACCGTCCGCGCTCTGGCGCTCAGGTACAGCCGAGGCATCGACGCGCTACGCCCGGAAGGAGGACCTACAATCCACGCACCCCGCGCCGTCGTTGTCGTCGGAGGCCGTGTACAACCGCGCGAGGTGCACGCGCATCTGGACCCCGACGAACGCGCCACCCACGCGTGCCTCCGCGCGTCTCGACAGCCTCCGCGCATGTACCCCCGGCCGTTGTCGTCACCCGAGGCCTTGCAGACGCGCATCGACGCACAGCGCGCTATTCGCGACCGTCTGCGCTCTGGCGCTGAGGTACAGCCGAGGCATCGACGCGCGGAGGCGGACCTACAATCCACGCCCCACGCGCGGTCGTTGTCGCCCGAGGCCGTGTACGACCGCGCGAGGTGCACGCGCATCTGGACCCCGGCGAACGCGCCACCCACGCGTGCCTCCGCGCCTGTACCCCCGGCCGTTGTCGTTGCCCTAGGCCTTGCAGCCGCGCTCGATTACACCCGCGCGCCGTCGCCGACGTCAGCGCGAGGAGCACATGCACCCGCCTCGACACCTTCGATGCGCGAATCTCTCACCCCGCGCCCGCGCCCGCCGGTGTAGGGCCGCGCGAGAATCGCGCGCCCTATCGCCCACCGTCGTAGAACTTCAGCGCGACGCGCATGCGCATGCGCCCGCCGTGACAGCCTCGACGCGCGACCTCCTCGCCGCGTTCAATGCCTATCGCACCCGTGCCCTCCCCAGTCGTACAGCCTGCGCGGCGCGGACCTGCGTACGCCCGCGCGAGCCGCAGAGCGTCGTACGCCCGCTCGAGGCGCAGACCTGCGGACAACCACGCCAGGCGCAGACCTGCGTACCCGCGTGTGCGAATAGGAAATCACAGGAAACAATGCCCTCCGGATTCGCAATGCAAACCAAATGAGCATACTCCCAAGGAAATCGGTTTAGAAATGAACTCAAGAGAACAGATCTCGCGAAACGCACAAAAAGTTTAAAAAAACGGGCCGCGCCCTAAGTTCCGCAAATAGCTGTAATAACAATTAAATACGTGCGAGAAACGACTCAGAAACGGAAACTACCCAGAAACGACCTGCAGAAGCTCATGTAATGGCAGTGAACGGGACCATGGACTTCTGCTACATCACAAAACGGTATATGTACAAATCATTGTGGTTAGTCTAAATACCCAGGTGGTGGCTCGTCAGACAGCCCCAAAGCCCACTGGGAGTTTAACTGCTCCTCCAACGCCCGTATTCGCTCCTGCAGTGCTTCGTTCTGCCGCTTCGCCTGCTGCAGTCCGAGACTATCGCTTTCGCTTCCTGAGAGGGGGCCAGAGGTCGCGGACGAAGCGGTCCCAGTGACGCCTTGCAGCGACTGCAGCTGCCACTGCACCGCGCGCATCTGGTTCATGAGGTACTCCTGCCGTATCTGTGCGGCCTTAGAGCTCATCGTCGTTGCCGACTCGCTCGATCGTGAGAGGCTGGATGCAGGTAGGAAGGCCTCGATCTGGTACGCTGCGCGATCGTTCGCGGAGCCGTCTCCGTGCGAGTTCGCGAGCCCGAAGTGAGGCATGAACGCGGGCTCGATGATGGAGCGCACTTCGAGGTCCATGCCGCGTCGGCGGCGCATTTTTCGGAGGTAAAGAAATCCGAGTACGAGAATGAGGACCAGCAGGGCCGTCACCCCGAAGGTTACACCGACGATGAGGCCTACGGAGGGCGCAGATTTGCTGACGCTGAATCACCTGGTTACGAACGTCTGCATAATGAAAGGAGGCAAATGCGCACCTTGAGCTCCCACTCGGTGATGCAGACGGCGACGAGTTTGCAGGCGCACTAGTACCGGGATTCGAGGATGTACTCGGTGGTCTAGTAGACGTATGGGAGGCACTGGAGCCTGTCGAGCTGATTGGGGCAGACGACGAAGACGACGGAGGGATGATAGTGAATGGCTTCGAGACTCCGAAAAAATCTTCCGGACTACACACCGAATGAGAATGAATTGGGGCCCAGAAAAAGAAAACACGAAAAAGAAAGACGCACAAATTGGCGACTGGACCCCCCGCGACCACCCACTGTTCCCTGCGACATGAAGTCAACACGGTGATCCTGGCACTGCAAATCGCACAATATGATCCACGTACCCGTCACCAGTCTGGTAGTTGAGGTCGACCGCAAATTTGGTGGCAGTCTTCGCCGGTGGCACGGCCTGCGACAAGTCGAAATACCCACCAGCACCGTCAACGTGGCCCAGCCAGAAGGTCATATTTCCCCCGGGATCAGTTGCTTCGTTCTGGTATGTTATCGTAAATGGGTCGCCTTGGGTGGCCGTCGTTTTGGGAATTGTGATAATGAGAGCGCGGCCCAGCGAGGCGGCGCTACGGTGGCGGTAAGCAAGACTCGACGCGGGAGGGGTAGTTAACCCACCTGCAAATAAGGGCCAGTAGGGGTCTGGCCCGCATTCTCTGCCTAACGTCGCGTAGCGACGGAAAGGAAGAAGAAAACTTTGAGGAAGATATCAAGGCGGTGAGCTCCATGCACCATGGCGACGGAAGCAATGTCCATCATTCGTGGGAGTAGCATCAAAGGTTGTTGTCATGTCGACATCTTGCCACTGAGATCTATCTGATCAGGAAATTCCCGTGATTACATAAGCCAAGGATTAAAAGCAGACCCGCATAAACACCGCGAAGCAATCACTGCGGGGATGGCACAATTTTTCCAACGGAAAAAGGGCCAATAAAATGTTTCCGGGGTTCTGGGTAGATTTTCCTACAGCCAGATTTTTCCAGATTTTTTTTCGGCCGGATAAAGGAAAGATTTCCCGAAGAGACAAAGTGAATGGGAAAATGTTGGGTTGTCCTGGCAAACAAAGGCAACATTGCCACAATGGAAAAAATCGTCAAGCGGAGGTTGTCATGGCAACTCCCTTGCTTCATCCTTTTCCTTCCAGAGAAAGGATTCGTTGTTCACGCCTAAAAGAAGGCTGTGAAAATAACTTCTTTGTCCCGAGGAAATATCTTCCCTTTGTCCGGCTGAAAAAAGCTGTGGAGAAAGTATTCCCTTTTCTTCCTTAGAAAAATTGACCTGGAACACCAGAAACATTTTAACAGGCCTTTTATCCACATGGAAAATTTTGTGATCCCCGCAGTGAATATTGCGCTGATATTTCGAGGGCCGGTGCGCAAGACGCAACTTTTGGATGGTTTGAAGCTGTTTTAACAAGTGAACCACACGATGCTAAGAGCCTGTTCGGATACGAGTTCCTGTTTCCATTTTCCTTATTTAGCCTCGTGTGAATGTCAATTAGTGTGACCTTCTGTGACTCGACACGTCGCCTTTTTTTTCATTATCACAGCACTATCTCACGTCGCACGTCGCGTTCTTGGATGCCGCATGCCCCACAGACTTCCGCGGCCCCTTCGACGGCTCTTTCTACTGCCCCAGCAGCTGCCCCTGCCGGACTTCCGATCTCGGGAGATGCCGCCTGACTTGTGGTGGACGAGAAAAGAATCAAGATTCATCGAGTACCTCATTGAACACGTCGCGGAGGCCGGCGACAACAAAAACTTCAAGGCCTCGACTTTCTGCGGTGCCGCAGACCACCTGGACTTGACCCGCACCAAAAACAGCCAAATCTTGCGAGCAGAAGTATCGTGCAGTGCGCAACTCGAAAAATAACATCTATTGATTTTTTTAAACCTCCCATTAGCTTCGAAAATTGTGGGGACTCGTCGATATCATCATGGGAGTCTCGGGCTGGAGCTGGAGCGACAAGTACGGCATCAACTTCCACCCTTCATCCACAACGACATCACGAGCACGTAGCGGCTCCACGCTCCCCTGCTTCTGGTGCAGCAGCCGCATTTGGAGCCACATCCGCGCGAGCACTCGCAGATGAGTGTGAATAAAGTAACTTTTCGTCCTAACTTGGGTGCGTGTTGTTTCAAGTCGCGTAACTTGTGCGTAACTTTTTCCCACGCGTTGACAAAGTAACTTGTAACTTGCCAACTTTGTCCGCTCATTTCGATAGCCTAACTTAGGTGCAATAAATTGTTCCGCTCCTTTGTCATCCCTTCTCCGCCTAGTCCCGTAGTTACCAACTGTGATATATGGGCACAGTCCAATATGAGCTGTTGAACCAGTAAGACCGTCGACCGACACAGAACTTCCAGCTCTTTCGCCGAGATATGCCACAAATATGATGAATAATATCTAAGGCACCTCCCTGAATTTATCAAACACGAATTGAACGGTATTGAAGTATCAATGAGGGTAAATTACACTGATCAGTGGCGATTCGGAGACAGTGGAATTGTGAATTTAATTGTACATCGCGCTCTTGATCGTTTAAAATCGAAATCGGTTCCAAACCACTGGGATTGAGGGTTCAATGTATTTCTCCACCTCAATGAAGCTCTAGATATCTCGAGACGTCCCAAGTTCGAGCAGCAAGTAGGACGGACCAAACAACACCAAATTAACTTTGATGGCCAATCCAACTTTTGATCGTATTCAACAAGGATGTTCAAGGTCAATCCTCCGTCCTGGTCCCACATTTGGTGGCACAACACCACGGAAACCTATATAAGTCATTCAATTGTATTATGGTTTGCGCTGGAATAAATCACACAGTGATAGGCACTGGAATAGCCAGTTCACTGAGCACTCACTCCGATGGCGGACGGAGTGCCTCCAGTGTAGTCTCCCTTCACAAAATAATTAGCTTATGCAATTCCCAAGGCAACCCATACCTCATGGGCAAATTTTCAAAGGTTCTTGGGGCTGAACGTATGACACTGCAAGCCTCGGACACGAAACTACTCACATATTTGACAGAGGTTCGCCGTTCAAGGTGTTTTGCTCATAATTGAAGTTATATTTCCGAGGTTAGACCCCCTGTGAAAGCACTAGAGGTCTCAATAATGGTTGCCGGGGCCTCTCGTAGTCTCCAGTTTACATAGGTTTCAGCAATACTCACTCACCCAAAATGTCTAAGTTTTCTTGAAGACCTAGCGAGGTCGGCCTAAAATGCCAGATGGCTTCTGTGGGAGGCTCAACAGACGATATTGAGCAGGTTGTATGGTTTAGAATGGCTCCTAAGTGTTCGCACAGCGCGTCGTTCTGCTCGACAGCCCCCAGGTAAATCACCTCGGTCTGCACGCGGGGGGCGTCGCGTTGACGAGAAACAGCGCCCGCTCCTGCTCGGTGTGCTCGTCCCCGGACAGGCAGAACCGGAGGTGCGCGAGGCGGCGCAGCAGGGGCGGGACGCTGGCGTCCGGGTGGACGTGGAGCGCGCGGTCGCGCAGACAGGGCAAGCAGGGGCAGAGCGCCGAAGGTGAGCGATGCGGGTCGAACTTGCGACCTTGCGCAAATTTGGTGGGGCCTGTGGGCCTGTTACAGCTGCCAACAAGCCCCAGCTTTGTCTCGCTTTCCCACCGCATATTTCAGCTTTGTATTCCTTGCTCTGGGCCGGCGCCGCTAAGGGCTCTTTAAAGCAGGGTGAACCACCGTAAGCAGTCTACGAACGACTGAAGTGGTTATGAAACACAGGCGCGTCAAGAAAAATGTCTGCGCGCGTTATGGATCCCAATATTACTGCATCTATGCACTAGGTACACGGCTCCCATACACGCCGGCGTCGGCCGAGCCCTCATTCCTGTAGCGCCGCGCTCGAGGTTGTCATCGGCGGCGCCCGGCGGCCCGCCTCCGTAGTGCGGAGGCACCGCTTGTGGAGCGGTAGAACGCGCAGTGCCTCGGAGGCAGCAGTCCAGCGCGAAGCGCGTCGCGTCCACCGTGTGCCGGTGTTAACTGATCCGTATCGACTTGCAGCGATTTTTCAAGGCGGAATCACCTCCGACCCCATCACCAAAAGCGGGGAGAAGATTGTGAAGCGATTACAAAGCTTTATAAACCCCACCAATCCCAGAAATCACGATAAACCCCCATCATCTTTATAGTCCTTCACCCCGGTTATACCGGACCTCCCTTTTTCGCCAAGCTCACCTAGATGGTGGGTTTATAAAGCTTTTTAGCGGTTTGGCAATTGCTTTGAATGCATTAGCTCGCTTGTATTCCTCTTGAAGTCTCTTAAAAGCGGGGAGAGTATAAATATAATCATAGTGCCTCAGTACTAGCATAAAGAATAGACGGACTGCCTCGCCAGTACGGTCCCAAGGTGGTAACATAGCTTGTGTGACGAGGATCATCGGGACCGGGGGGTAGTGGGGGCACACGCCCCGCACCGCGGCGACGTCGATGTGGGAGGAAATGCGAGGGGAGTGTGGTCCGGAAAGAGTTGAGAATCGCGTCACACTGCGATGAGTAATTGCGCGGGATCCGCGGGTGGGCGGGTGGGCACGACGTCGAGGGCCAGAGGAGAGGTGGAGCGGGGAGTGTGGGAGGACTTGAACCTACTAGGCTATATTGAAGCTTGACAGGTGATAAGTATTGTCTTAAGTCTGTACGCCTCCGAAAGGAATCTTGCGTGTGTGCAGATGGTGTCCACTGGGTATATCATGCCGCGTCAAAAGGCTCGCGCTTGGGGCTAGGTCTTGGAAGGAGCCTATCTTGCACGGCTTGGGGCTTGGGGATCCAGGCATTCAAAGTTCTGAGTTCGAGGTGCTTGAGGTGTGAGGCTTGCGGACGAGGGGCTTGAGGAGGCCCATTTAAAGTCCTCTTGCGGCCGTTGCGGCGGATGGGGGGCTCCAAGTGTTTATTCATTGTGTTACAGCGGCTTTGAGGATCCCGAGAAACCGTAGAGTCAAGGGGGGAAGCGACGAAGATGGGCGGTGGAAGAGGAGAAGAAAGATGCGACGACGACGCACGATCAACTTACACGTGATAGGTGATGCAAACCCAAACAATGCGCACGGACCTGTTGATCTCCCACTCACTTTATGACATTAATATTCTCTAGCGCCTGCGAGTACTCTGAGCTTTAAAATACATAAATCGATGTCATTTCTTGTCGGCCTCTCTCTTGTACACCAACTCACTTCGACCGTCCCGAAGTCACTGTTGGACTCGCCGTCTTCCGCAAGTTGGGAACACAATTCAATTGCCGACTTGGATGAGAATGAGTATCTGGAAAAATCCCCTGAAAGTATTAGTGGGCGTCTCAAAATGATTCAAGGTAAGGTATGATTATATGTATGCTGCAATTTCGGGCCATTTCTTTCACAATCAGTACCAGGAATATGTACCTTTACAACCTCACTATAATCATTGGAGTGGATTATAAAACCCTACCAGGCTGGTAGGAGATCAAAAGCCTTGGTAAACCACCACCGGCTTGATGCCAAGCCACAAAGGAATAACACATTCCCCCGCTTTTGGTGATGCCGCGACATGGGAACTCTTCCGCGGCAAGCCGCTCCGCCTGGGCTTAAGCCGAAACGGATCGAAAACGAAGGGCTCGACTCGGTCGTCTGCGGGAAGAACACCAGGTCCCGCGGGATCCAGGTACGCATCACGCATCGCGCAGGGGCGCGAAGTGCGGGCGCGCGGTTTCCTGGATTAGCTCGCATCCGCCGGCGGTGATACACGCCGTCGACGGGTTTTTCACCTGGGTGGGCTCTACGCACGACCGTACGTATTTGTTGCGCATAAATTGCAGTATAATAGTCTGGAAATGCATCAATGACAGCGCGGCGCAAGGTAGATGAAAAAACCACGCACTTGTGTTACAGCTCCACTCACTCACTCACTCGCACAGACCTGCATGCACCCCCGCCCGAGCCCCACGCCCCAAATTGGCCTGCGGAGCGTAGTTGGACGGGAAACCGACGCGGACCCTTTGGGAGGCGTGAATGTTGCGTGAATGCGTCCGTT
>JARJLE010000707.1:0-19813 GCA_029289555.1 Mycena latifolia
GAAGGACCCATGGACCCCTCTCTCCCTCTCAACTGGCGATCGCTGAATGAGACCATCGACTCGTCCGTCACCCACTTCCGCTCCTTGAAGATGGTGGAACTCAAGGCGTATCGAATACTTATCCACACAACCCCTTGGAGCTGTGGGCACAGGCGGTGAAGACCCTCTTATCCTCGCTGGTAGCACGCGACATGTTGACTGTCACCGAGATTCACAGTACGTGTCGGCCGCTCCGTTCTCGTTCTTGCGAATTGCGCTCATCATTGATGTGCATGCATGACGGAGGACGAAGTTTGAGCCTGGCTGGGAGTAGTCTCCATCCATCGGCCTAGCCTTGAGTTCTCATTGCGCAAACATTTTTTCTTGGAATCAAATAGCTATGATTATCGTTGGATGGCGCTTCCGATGTCGTCGTGCCGACCTCGAGGAAGGAAAAGTCGCTCGGTGGCCGAGAATATTGCCACACCCATGGCACATCGTGTCATTGTCTTGATTTGGGTTCCGATGTCTTTCGGCCTTGACCGAATACAAGTACCCCAGGCATCTCTGCGCCGTTCGCATCTTGTGTTCCTCTTCTGACTTTCCGGCGCCTCCCAGCTTCCCCATCGTTTTCCTCCGAGTCCCCGGCCCCCGCAGCGCGCTTAGTGCGGGCGCGACAGATACGAGGTGACGTTGATGCCGGAACACAAGCTACACGAGTCACCTGCTTCAGACTCATGAGGATTCCTCATGCGAGGAAAGCACGCCCGGAAAACACCGGATGCCTGCATCAGAGTAATAGCCGCGCTTACCGGCACGTTTGGACAAATTTATCGTTGCTATACTGTAAAAACCTCGATCCTTGTTCTATCGCTTGCAACTGCTCATGGCAGACTCCTCGACAGAGTCACAGGCTGGATGGATCGCCGCACACAACGCACGGTCCCGATGCAGATTCTAGTCTCGGCTTCCCCGCACCGGAACTACATGTAAGTCCAGTCCTAGTGGTCCTCGTTTGTCTCCTAACGAATGATTAAAGCAATGCGCGCAGCGCTGGAGATCCTGGAGTACCACGACATGCACCACATGGAGGTCGTGCTGAAGAATCCATTGGAGGCAGAGTTATGGACTGCGGCGATAAATGCGCGGTTCTTTGGCCGCGGGACGCCGTATGGGCGGGCGGAGTGGGACCAGCTTCTCGGGCACTGTGAAGTATGTTGCCGAACGCCTGAGGATGAGGAATCCTGAACTTGGCGCGCTGCAGGTTGTAGCGGACAACCCTGCCATTCTTTTCGCCACGGACCTGATCGCTGCTTACCCCGACGCGAAGGTGATTTTGACAAACAGGGACGTGGACAAGTGGTGGACGTCGTACAGGGAGTCCATCATAAATGTGACGAGTAGCCGCAGATATCGGCTTGCTGCAGCGCTCGATCCCCAGGGGCTTGGAAAATTTGCGACATTCGCGCGCTTTGTGATGTCTGCCCACTTCGGCCCCGTCATCACGGAGGAAGGTGCAAAGGCGCGCTTTATCGAGCATTACGATAATATTAGGAAATTGGTCCCGAAGGAGCGACTCCTCGAGTACGAAGTCAAGGACGGGTGGGGCCCGTTGTGCACGTTCTTGGGCAGGGATGTACCAACAGTGGAATTTCCCAGAACAAACGACACGAAGATGTTCATCGAGCGGCGCAGCGAGATCGTATCCATGGTCTACCGCCGCTTTGTGGTGGAGAAGTTAATTCCGTGTGTTGTTATGGCTGGAGTAGCTTGGGCAATCTACGCAAAAAGTGCCCGGGTAAAGTAATCAGTAGATGTCGATAGGTTGATATGATACATTTCCTGCCTCTTCAAATACAACCTAGCGCCCAAGGCCTGTCCCATAATATACAAGAAAAGTGATCATGCGTGTAAATCGGAACCATCTCATAGCTCGCGATTCGCACTGGCTAAGAGAACGCCTTGCGATGTTCAGCTTTGGCCGCCCCGAATTCCGACTCCGAGTCCTCCGTAGCGACATTGGGCCGACCTAAAATGCGCCAGACTCTGGGCACCTCAGCCAACAGCGTGGCGTTCAAGTCAGGAGGATGCACGGTGCATTTCGTCCAAAATGGCTAAAATAAAATGAGTAAGAGGTAGAACGATAAAATCACACTTACCTGACTGCTGCCGTCGTCCCAGTCCGTTGAGATGACAGAGGTTCGCGGGTATGGCGAGTGAATCATCGCGCCATCTGGCACATCTTTCCCAATAACGGGCAGCTCAGAAGCTCGAGTTCGACGGGTGCGCCGCCGGTAGCAGAGCCAGACAATATAACATGTTCCCAGAAGCGCGAAGAGCATGCCCAACACGATGACAACAATGAGAGCGGCCATGGGCAAGGTTGCGGGCGAGGACGAGGCCACGGACACGGTGGATGCCGTGGAACTCGGAAAGTGGAAAACCCGCGTGAAGGACGACGGATACGTCGGCACATAGATGGTCGTGATCACTGCAGGCGCCATGTTGGGAGAGTGGCCAGGAATGCGCAAAACTGCCTATTATATACCGCTGGAACGTGTGGATCAAGATCGTATCCGTGATTGACTCAAATGGAACTCGTCTGCTTCTTGCTTCCGTGTCTGAGCTTCTACATGTAAACCGCGGGCTTTCATTGTAGTCGCAAATAGGTTTGGAAACAGGTTCACTGTTTTAACCGGGCTCGTTTTCCCAAGTTATTAGTGCTAATGACCCAGCGATTAAGATACCGATCCGTGGATGAGTGTGTTGACGAGCTTTCTCCCCCAGATGCTGGAGCCTAAACCGGGAACCACAAGCGGGCCGAACCAAGACATCCGCTGGAGCCGGGTCTAGCCTACATCTTCGATTCCAGGTATTTAAAGTTTTCGCGATTCATCCCGGAGCCTCTTAAGAGGCCGAAAGGAATGGTTAGCGCTTGTGGAAGGTGTACAAGTCGTACAGAATTGTGGCGAGACAGGGGATTCGAATTTTATTCGTAGTCTTTAATAAAATGGCATCCTGTGGACTTCAGAATTTTGGGTTTCGATGCGTCATGGCAGATATTGAAGACCCTAGACCAGCCAGAGCAAGTGCTGGGAATCTTGAAGACAAGAAAGGCTTAGAAAGCGGAGGGTTCAAGTTGCATAGAGTGACGTGTAGAGGCTCGAGTGGGAAAAGAAAGGAGAAAGAGTAGATGCGTGTGATAAGGCTCCTTGTTTTTATCATGGCGATATTGTCCAGGGACGTTGTTCCGAGAGCCTCCAGAAAAAATCGCTTAGATGGACATGAGCGTTGAATCATCGAAAAAGGGAAGCACTGCCACCGGCCAAGCAGGGGCAACTACGTGCACCGACACCTTAGTGGAAAACATATCAGGCATGGAGAAGTCGCAGGAGAGCTTCACGTTCACTGTGGGCAAGCTCGGTGAGCCAGAAACCTAATAGGGCCGCGGTTTTCTCTCAAATTTACGCGTTTCTAGATGCGGGAATGGCGGTAAGACTCTACGTGGCCACCTCGCCCATTGACCTTATGGTTTCCAGATTCTGCTCGGGGAGCGCGCACACTTAATCGAATTCCCATCTATTCTCCTACCGCCGGGCGCAACGACGGGCTCTATTGTCAACATCGCGGTGCACCAAAATCACGCGGAGGAAAAGCGACGAGATGCCGAGTTCTGGGCGCTCCAGGACGAAATATTGGCCGAGTTTGGGGTGCGGTCGCCCTCGCCACCAAAACTGCAGGTGCGCCCTCGTCAATCCGATAGCATTGGCCCGAGTTTACCTTGGGTTCCAGCTGCGGAATGTAACCCAAACGTCGATCACCTTGGAATGGCCGCCCATTGAACTTGCTACGGCCAAACTACGCTCCCTGGACATCTACCGGAATGGCCAGCGCCTCGCCCCGATACCGTCCCCGCTCACGAACACCTCGAGCAAGCTCTCCGGGCTGGAGCTGAACACCGAATACACCTTCCAGCTGATCCTGCGCACGACGGCGGGCACGTTCCCGTCGAACCTCATCCGCGTGCGCACGCACACCATGTCCGACACGTCGGGCATCTCCGTCTGCTTCGGCACCGTGCGGGACTCCGTGATGCTCGAGAACGCGAAGATGGCGCTACGGGACATGAAGGCCAAGTGGAGCGACAAGATCCAAATCGACACGACCCACTTCGTTTGCACGACGCCCGCCGCGACGCCCAGTGGCGCCCAGGCGAGCGGCAGCTCCCCCATAGCCCCCGGGGTCGAGTACCAGCGCGCCCTGCAGCTCAGCATCCCCGTCGTGCAGCCGCATTGGATCTTCGCCTGCCATACGGAGAGGAAGTGAGTCTTTTTCACAGTTGTCCTTTCACCGCGCTTACGGGCGCTAGACTCGTGGCTATCGCGGCCTACAGCCTGGACGCGAAGCCGCCTACCCCGTCCGCGCCCGCGCGCCCGCAGTCAATGTCTCAAGCGTCGCTGCCCCGCTCCCCGACAAGCCCGGCCGCCGGCGCGGGCTCCCGCCAGTCAATGCCCCCGCTCGCGCGCAATACCGCCGCCTCCCCCCCCGCGCCGCAGACCTCCGCCTTCGTCAACCAGCCCGCCGCCTCGCCCACGCCGCCGCTCGAGCCCACCCCCGAGCACCCCTCCGCCGAGGGCGAGGACTCGGATGCGGAGGCCGTCGCGCTCGAGCGCGCGGTCAGTCCCGCCGTGCTGGAGAAGCGCAAGAGCCGCACGGGGACGATGAACCGCGAGTTCAAGTTCCCCACGCCCGTGTCGTCGCCGACCGTCGGCGAGACGCCGAACCTCCCCTCGATCCAGCGCGTCGTCACGCCGAGCAACATCGAGGTGCCGCCGCCGCCGCCGTGGAGAAGGAGCTCGGCGTCAGCCCGCCGAGGAGCACGCGGAGCGACGACGGGGAGGACGAGCTCGGCGACACGGTGGACATTCCGCTGAATTGAGCTCCTTGGTACTTACGTTAGCGTAATGCTTTCGACACCCTTTATTTTTTTTGTGCGGACTGCGATTATGATTGAATCATATGCATGGATAATGGGATGTGCTTTGACTCGCACTCCGAGTCGTACATATGTTTGGGCCAATCCGACCGAAACGAAAAACTCGATTCCAATTTACACATATAACAATTAGCACAATCTGTACCGTAGAAGAGCAGACGAGCCGGACAAGAACAGAGAAAAAAGCAAAGAGAAAAAAAAAGAAGACGATTGACTACAGATCCCCGACGCGCGTTAGCGCTACACGGCGCTTTTTCTTCGGCGGCCCGTCCGCGTGCTCCCCCTCCCCCTCCGTCCCTGTCCCCGCGTCGGTGTCGAGGCTCGCGACGCTCGTGCTGGACGTCGACGCCGGCATGCTGGGCGCCGAGGACGACGCCAGTGCCGCGTGGTGGTCCCCGTCGACGCTCGCCGCGGGCGTCAGCGGCTCCAGCGGGCGCTTCTTCCCGCTCCCACTCGGGGTCGCGCTGCTGCTGCTCCCGCTGGCGCTCGGCACGTACGAGATAGGCACCGAGTGCTGCGCGGCGATCTGCTGCAGCTGCAGCGCGGCCTGCTGCGTGTGGTGCGTCGGCAGGATCACGTCGAACGTGATGAGCGTGCAGTACCCGTCGCGCGAGGAGAGCATCAGGCACTGTCCATCCGGCGACCTGCGCGCGTTGCAAGTTAATATGGGCCTATAAAAAGAGGGAAAGGTAAGACGCACCACGTCAAATCCGTAAACTCGTCGTAATGCAGCTTCGTGAGGAGGCACACGGGCCCTGCTTGCTGCGTGTCGTAGATCGCGACCGTGTCCATCGTGACGACCGCGTACAGCATGCGATACGGCAGCGCGAACACCGAGCCCGTGCCCGGCCCCGCCGCCCCGACGAGGGATGCGAGCGCGGGCGTGGGCGGCTTCGATGCGGCGGGCGTCGGTGGGCGGCGGTCGATGGGCGAGAGCGCGGGCGACGCGAGCACGTCGAACGGCGCGTACCGCTGCGGCGCCGGCGCTGCGATCTGCGTGCTGTGTGTATTTGACGACGCAGGCAGCGGCCCGACGAGGTCGACCTCCATGCTCTCCTCCTTGTCCCTCGCGCGCTCGCGCTCCTCCCCCGTCGCCGTCCCCTCCCCCATCCGCGGCTCCGACCCTCCTACACCAACCCCCGCGCCCGCGCCGGCGACGTTGGGCCGCAGCTCGAACAGCACGGGGCTGAACCGCACCGCGACGCTCGCCTTCTTGTGCCCCGGCAGCTGCGCGACGGGCGGCCGTGCAAAGTTCGCGCGCGAGTAGATGTACACCGACGACGCCGACGCGCCCGCGGGCGGCGCGTCCGCCACCGCCGAGCCCGAGGCAGCGCCCATGCCGAGCCCCATGGCCGTCGAGATCACGGGCCGCGTCTTCCGCCCGCGCGCCGCCGGCTCGTCCGCTGCGTCCTGTCCCGGTCCCTGTCCTGCACTCCGTACCTCCCACCCCCCGCCTCCCCCTCCCGCGCTGGCGCCCTCCCATCCTGCATCCCACCCGGCATCCCACCCGCCCCCCACACCCACGCTCGGGTCCTCAAACGTCCCCGCCGGCGTGAGCAGCAGCGCGCCGTCCGGGCTGAACGCGAGCCGCCGGAAGAAGTTGCTGAAGCTCTCGTCGCCGTACATCCGCGAGCCGTCCGTCGCCGCGCGCCCGCCGTACTCGTGGCGCCGCTCGCTGGTGTATTCATGGCGGCTATACTCGTGGTGCCGCGAGGGCGGCGTGCGGATCGCGGGGAGCGCGGGCATGGGCGAGGGGCTGCGCCCGTAGGTGCTCCGTGGGAAGGAGCCGGAGACGGCGGAGAAGCCTGCGTAGGGAGGTCAGTACGGTAGAAAGAGTAGAATAGAACGAAGGAAAACAGTCGAAGGGATGGAAGAAGAGATATAGTTATCCTCGGACCAAGGCGGTCAAGAAAGGGGAATCAAGTCTAGTCGAAGAGAAGAGAAGAGAGGGAACACAAGATGAAAGAGAAAGAACGCAAGATAGAGCAGCCAAGAGAAGAAAAGATTGTGGGCTCATACGCGGACCCATAATGCAGAGAGGCCTCTGCAGTCACCATACGGCGCGAAAGAAAACAGAGGCAACACCCCAAAGCGGGAAAACAACCCCAGAGAAAGAAGGAAGAAAAGAAGACGAGGACCCAGGGCAAGCAAGAGCCACAAAACCGCTAGGCTTTTTCCCAAGAAAGCCACACGGGGACACCAAAAGAAAAGGTGATCTCTCTTTCACCCCGAAGAAGAAAATCGTCAAACAAAAAAACAGCTCCCTCTCAAAAGATGGGGAAAAAAACCCCCAAGAAAGCGCCTGCCTCCCCGGGGGACAAGAAAAAATGAGAGAAAAAAGACCTCAAACTGCAGGACAGGAACGACAGAACGTAGAAGAATGACTCACCACTCGGCGAGCTCGGCGCATTGCTCCCGCTAAACGACGACCTTCGGCTCGACGGCCCCGCGCCCTGCGGCGGCGGCGGGAACATCGCCATCGCGCTGCTGCTCGTGCTCGTGCTCGGCGTCATCATCCCCGTGTTCGTGTTCGTGTTCGTTCCTGCGCCAGTATTCGCACTTGTCCCCGTTGAGAGGTTAGGAAGAGGCAGAGGCAGCGACGGCGTCACCGACACAGGCGTCAGCAGCTCCCCCCACTCCCCTCGGTCCCGGTCTCCGCCAAAGACCGAGCCGACGAACGAGTCGTCGCTCGCGATCGACGCGCTGCGCAGCGCGCGCGGGCGCCCGCGGTCCTCGCCCTGTCCTTGTCCTTGTCCTTGTCCTTGGCTTTGGCTTTGGCTTTGGCTTTGGAGGGAGTGCACCGACGGCGCGGAGGACGAGGACGGGCGTTCGCCGTGCGCGGAGTGCGGGACAGAGGACGAGGACGCGCGCTCCCCATGCACGGACGGCGTGCGCTCCCTGCCGTGCACGGACGGCGTGCGGCTGTGCCGCCCGCTCGCGCTCGTGCGGGCGTTGGGGAAGCGCGTGTTGCGCCCGACGGCGTGCGCTTCGAACGTCCCCTGCAAGAAGAGTGGAGAGGTTAGCAAGTGTTCTGAGTGGGAAAGTCTGCAGAAAAGGAAGAGCACAAAAACGAGGAGGGAAGATAAGGGAGGGAGGGAGGGAGGTGGTGAAGTAGGGCGAGCGAGCATTAGTAGAGCTCTCATACGCTGGCGCGTCCCCAGAGAGCTATCGACACCTCGGGCGCGCGCGCCAAAAGTAAGGACACACGTTC
The DNA here is from genome assembly GCA_029289555.1 of Mycena latifolia. NCBI lineage: Eukaryota > Fungi > Basidiomycota > Agaricomycetes > Agaricales > Mycenaceae > Mycena > Mycena latifolia. The sequence goes on from JARJLE010000707.1 coordinate 8,187, forward strand.
AGCGCCGTGGATGTCCGACACGGGACATGGGACAAAGGGACGCTGGTCCCGAGACAAAATGTCAGGACAGATTGCGCGCCACCGGCCACGACGGGCGTCGACGACACCCAGAAGAGGGCCACCACCCGCGCAGGTATGCGGCCAAGAGCAAAAGAAACGACGCAAGAACGGAACGGCTGCTCACCTTTGACGTCGAGATGCGGTATACGTGCATGGAGCGGTCGGAGGACTGGGTTGCGATGTACTCGTTGAGGGGGTCCCACGCGACGCCCTGGACATAGTGCGAGTGCTCCGCAATCTCGTGCATGCACTTGCCTGCGCCGTGTCAGTGTCAGTAGCCGCACAAAGCGCCCTTGCGCGCACGCACCATCCGCGGCCGCAAAGACGCGCGCCGCATTGTCCGTGCTGCCCGCGAGGAGGAACTCGCCCGTGGGGCTCCACGCGAGGTCGTACACCTGCATGGTCGTGCAGCGGAAGGTCGTGCGCGGCTTCCAGTACTCCTTCTCGTGCTGGAGGTCCTCCGCGCTGAGGTCGCTGCCGTACGTGCTCGTCTGCGGGGTCGCGCTGGGGGCCCAGATGATGACCATGCCGTCGTCGCCCGCGGACGCGATGAGCTCGCCGCTGGGGGAGAAGCGCACGACGTTGACGGCGGCGGAGTGGCGGCTGAGGGTCGCGAGGTACTCGACGCGCGCGGGGCGCGGCTGGGGGCCATCCTTGTCGGGGGGCACGGGGGGGATGTTGGGGTGGACCATCCAGACGCGGACGTGGTTGTCCTCGCCCGCGGTGGCGAGCCGGTAGGCCTGCGCGCCAAAGTTGGCCGGGCGCGCCTTTTTGAAGGGCACCGGCTGGAAGTCGCACGACGAGATGGGCTTGCTGTCGTGCCACCGGATTTCTAGCGTACGATAGCGCATGGTGGAAGAGGAGGAGGAGGAATACAATAATGCCCTTTCTCTCTTCACACCGTCACACCAGTCGTGTGAGAGATCACTGTTAGCCTACTAGCACATATCTCTTCCACCACGAGCTATACCTTCCAATTTCCAGGGTTCACGCTGTTCATTCAAGTTTCTAGGGTTCGCACCCTCTTCTCTCGTGTAGATCCGACCCCACGATCCTTCGCATGCACGGGATCCTCCACGGTCCACGTCTCTCGCAACCATTCAAAACACCTCCATTCATTCATCCGAACCAGTGAATCCAAGCAACGACCTAGACCCCTTCAATTATCCTTTGGGCCTTTCTCCGAGCCTAGATTTCTAACACAGAAGTCCGTAAATACGCCCGGTTCACCGTCGGCCTTCGTTTATTTCATTCTATATCTGTGGACTGGGACCTTGACAGGATCTCACCCTGGTTTTTCTTCTATCCCCTCTCTATCGCTTCGTTCTCTGGGAACCCTTATCCACGCACACCTCGAGTTCGTTGAAAGTACAAGTGCTATACCCTCATTTTCTTTGTCTCCGACTCCATCTGTATTAATATTATGTCTCGCTTTCTTTTCATTCCTTTTTTGGCCTCCTGCACAACCCTCTTCTTCTCTTCCATCCCGTTCTTTCATGGTTGTCTCGCTTGACTCCGCTCACCCTCCACCCCTTCGTCTCACAGGTCGTTCAAGTCCCTTCCACCGCTCGTTCATATGCGCAAATCAGACGTCCGAACATCAGCACATGCTCCCTAACCCCCCTACCACTAACTCCGCGTCCGTACCTCCTCAACCCCGCGTCCACCCCCACCGGTCTTTTCCTCGAGTCCCGACGGCTGGCCCTCCAATATTAATCTCATCTGCGTTACACGCTCCTCTATTCTCAAGCCACCAAACCGCTAATATTATGCGGGCGGTCGCGCAAATATTCCTTCCCGGGGATTCACTTGCCAGCCGCACTTACGGCAAGTTGAACCCCGAATATTAAATAATCCGCCTCCCTGAACTCTCTCAATCGGCGCGCGATCCTACTAGTCCTCTCCCTCAACAACCGTCTTCCCGCGCAAAACCGATATGACTCCCACAGCCCATTCCCTCCCGAGTCCTCTTGGCATCCATATACGCATACATATACCCAGCCCCTCGTCCAATGCACAGGACGACTAGCTACCTGGCTACGATTCCGACCGCAATTAATTAATTCTCGATTTACAGCATCCCGAGGGTGACTATTCGAGCTGCGGCTATTTTTGTGCTGCGCTCGCGTGCATGTGGTTCAAGCAAATATGTATTTATGTAAGCGGGTTCCGAGAAATAATCAATTCGAAGTGCCCACGGGCAAGATTTTCGAGCTTAGCGCTTCTACTCGAGTGAGTTGACTGTCGAGACGCCGGTCGTCCGAAATTCTTTGATTCCAGGGATTCACGAACGCTGCCGGCCCGCGCAGTCTTTGAATCAGAGCGAGGACTGGAATTCATGACAGAAAGACTGAAAGAGACGATTAATATTCACTGACAGAGATTAAAGCTGTTCACTCCGGATTTATTACCCTCTTGAACAATCCCAATTTCTCTAAGACAACTAATACGGAATTCGACTTCCCATCCGTCAATTCAGACAGCCATATTATTCTCCATCTCATCCGCCCAACTCCGCCCCCAATTAAACCCCGGCGCACATGCTCGAGACGCGCTATGTACACCTCTTTGTCCCTGTGTACGCGTTATTTACGCGACACCGCCACCGGCGCGCCTTCTCTTCTCTTTTTTCTCCTTCTCCTGCCTTCTTCTTCTCACTGTCTCATATTGCTCTGAATTCCAAGCACATCGCGCAGTAACACGTCGCAGCCAAATTACAATTATTCGTAGTATACCATACAACGCATTATACACGACCTACAATATGTATTGTATGTATCTCGGTGCGCCTCCGAGTCGGCGAGGGGATAGGACTGATGCGGGTGACAGGAGAGACGGGGCCGGGCAGGAGGGGGCGGAGGGGCGGGACGCGGGGGTGGCCAGCGCGACGGTGAAGTGAGGCGGGGTGGGGTGGGTGGGGATGCGTGTGGATGTGTATGATACAAATGCGCGATGAAAAAATAGAGGGAGGACAGCAAGAAGCGATAGCGAGGATACATAGGACCAGTGTGCAGCGCCGACGACGACGACGACGGGTAGATAGCAGAAACACAGCAATGACAAAGCGTGGATGGACGAAAAGGAAGAAATACAGAAACGAAGACGAAAGAAGGGAGGAACGAACGAACGAAGGCAGGGAGGCAGGGGGCGTCGCTGCGGATTTGGACTTATGCGGGCACGCGCGGGTGGAAGACAAGCTTGCACTCCATCGCGGCGGGGAACATCACCTGAAATCCGAAGTAAGTACGCACACGCGCGACCGAATGGGGAAAAACAGCTTACGAAACTGTCCCTCATATCCATGCTCTTCTCATCCGTCCCCTCCGCCGCCTCCACCTCAAAGTTGCGCAGCACCGCGACGAGCACCGCGCGCATGATGATGTGCGCCAGGTTCATCCCGCCGCAGATGCGCGAGCCCGTGCCAAACGGCATCATGTGGCTCGCCATGCGCGCGAGCCGCGCCGCCTCGCGCTCCGCGTCCGCGCTCGACTCGGACTCGGACGCCGCGTACGCCGGCAGCCACCGCTCGGGAAGGAACGTCTCGGGCGAGGGGAATACCGACGGCTCGCGGTGCATCGACCAAGCCTGCGTGGAGACGATCGTGCCCGCCGGCAGCGCGAAGCCCATGAGGTCGAAGTCGGCGGGAGCGCCGTTTTTGGAAATTGTTGCAGGGATGACGCGCTCTAGGAGCGATGGCGCGGCGCCGTACAGCCGGAGACCTACGAGCGCGTCAGGAGGCTGCAAGAGAAAGGGACTGGGCTTACCCTCTTTGATGAACGCGTTGAGGTACTCCATGCCATTCAGAATCTTGATATCGGGGATCGCGCTCGGGTCGGGCATGACACTGTCGATCTCCTGTTGCAGCTTGCGGAGAATGTCTTGACGGCGCGTCAGCTCCCACAGGAAGTACGACAGCGAGATGGAGGTCGTGTCCGTGCCAGCCACCCTGACAAAAATAATGAACGAACTGCCCGATGCGCCAAGGAAGGGCCTTACATGTGTCCCATGCACTCGCTGATAACGTCACGCTCAGGCATTGTCTCACCGCTTGGGTACTTGTACGCCAGGAGACGGTGCAGCATGAACGATTTCTCTGCGTCATCCGAGGCGAAGGACGAGTCTTCGGAAGAGCAAGAGGGTGCCGGTGACGAGGTCCGAGACGACGAACGGCTAAACGAGGGGAAGGCCGACAGGAAGTGCGAAGGGGTGGGCGCGACGATGAGGGGCGCGGGGACGGAGACAGGGACCTTGGCGGCGTTGAGCTGGGCGCGCATTTCGTAGACGCGGGTGGAGACGAATTCGGCCATGATCTTGTCCGAATCGCATAAAAGTCTGAGCCGCGCGTTGGGGATCTTGCAGACGAGGTTCCAGGCCCAGGTAGGCACAGTGCTCCGCTGAAAGTGGATAGGAGATTAGCCAACGAGGGCAACAGAAAGACGCGAACACAAGGTGGAAAGGTACGTCACGAACACAAAAGGTAGATGACAGACGCTTTGGGATCATGCAAGAAGAGCAGAAAAAATGGGAAGATAGCAACGAAGACGCGTCCGCAGGTCTGGAGCGCAAAGAATGAGAGGGAAAGGGAAAAGGACGTACCAAAATACCGCGCTTAGGGAAGTCACCAATGGCCACCGTCAACCCCTCCTCGGCCTCGAGGGCCCACTTGCTGACCGCGCCGAGCCGGAAGCCGTAAGACGACGAGACAATGATGTCGAGTGCGAGCTACACGAACGCGCGTCGCGTCAATGAATGTATGCGTACGGAAAGAGGGAACGTAAACTTACGTGTCGGAACAATGCGAGAGTGTCGAGCGGGGTGTGCGCGGGGAGACCGTGGAGAGTCTGGGCAAAGATGTCAGTCCATGCGCAACCGAAGGGCAGGAGAAGGAAATAAATGGACAGGTGCGCAACCGAAACGTCAAGCGGGACGGTAGAGAGAGTACGTCATGGAAGCGGCGACGGTGAATAAGATTAAGGGGCGACGGGCGGGTGTCGGGATCCAGGGCAAGGAAGTGTGGCGAGGGCAACGCGAACAGAAAAAAAAAACGCACATCAATCATCTGTCCTGTAGCTTCTGCGATTTCCGGCTGCAGCTTGGCCAAGTTGGACGGGGTGTAGTGGGAAGCGTACGCTTTCCGGCGGATTGAGTATTGCGCGTGGGGAAGGGTGGTCATCCTAAGGTTAACGGTCAGAAGGTGTGATGCGAGACAGACGGGAGGTAGAGCATCGTATCGGTCAGAATCGCGCCCAAAAGGTGCATATATGCGCGTGAAAATGGACTTACGCATGGTCGTTGTCATTCCTGAACGAGGAAGGCGAGTGAGCAAAGGCAGAAAAGACGAGGAAGACGAAGACTGACGTCAATAAACTCTTGTAGTAGTCGCTCTTATCGAATTTCCAGGTCGAATACACGCTCTTCATTGCGCGAGATCGCAAAAGGCGACTTTGTTAGGGGCGATGCGTACGACAGGGCCGTAAGTCTGGAAGAGGGCGTGGATGGTCTTGCATTGCTCGAGGCGCAGGACGTGGGACGTGATCCACAGCGAAGACACGGCAGCATACCTAGCGCGTGGGGTCAGAAGGAGCTACAGGTAGAAGGGGAAGCGTACCAGGGCCCAGGGATGGCGCTGAGCGGGTGGAAGAAGAGGAGGTGAATCGCGCGGAAGACGAGGAAGAGGAGGAGTGCGGGGAGAGCGAGGACGAGGACGAGGGAGGGGAGGGACATCGCCACGATAGACATTGATGTAGGGAAAGCGGGTAGGACCGGTGTGGGGTTGTGGGGGGAAGAGACAGACGAGGTCGATTGGGCCTCCGCTCTTTATATAGAGCCTCGTCGGGATTTAAAGAATTCAAACTCCGGGCGCCGGGTACCAAGATTGGGATCACGTGTTCGCGTTCCTCTCGCTCCTTCTCAGCCACAAGTTAGCCTTTTTGCTCTTTCGTCCCGGTTAATTCACCACGATTCGGTCTATCGAGCGCCACTTATAGGCCGGGGCAGATCCGGGATTTTCTTTCGGCCGTTTATTCGACTTGTGGCGACTCTTTTCTTCGCTTCATTCATTTTTGATTCAATTACCCAACATCCGGATCCATCTTTGGGGCGCAAAGCCGCGAATCCGTGAGCCGAGGACATGAAATATCCACTTGCGCTCTTGCGTGTTCTTCTCCACGAATCGCAGTGCCAAGCAAGTCACCAGTGTCTGGCTTCCTCCTTTTTCGCTAATCGCTATTGTGTCCCGTGTGGATGAAGCTTTTCTTATCTACCTCATGCGTGCATCTGTTGTCTTTCCTCCTCCGCATGCCAGCCAAGGTCGCGTTTAATTTTTTTTTCTGGGTGACGCCACAGTCAGAACGCCACTGCTTCAAACCCATCAAGATCATTCAGTGAGGCTGCCGTTCGAATTTCTATCATTTTAACTAACGCAGATCATCTTTACTCGGTATCTAGATTGCTGTAGAAACACCTACACGTACGAGAATCATTTCCTGGAATTAGTATGCGGTTTGCCAGTTGATTTCCCCTTCATTTCAAGCCCTTCTTGAAGTTTCTTCCTTTCTCTCGAGAAGATGCATAGGTTCCTCCTTTCCATCCATTTTTCAGTCAACTTCATCGTCGGGAGCTCTCTATTTTCGAAAGGAGCCTTTTAGCCTCTTGATTGACTATGCACTGGAACACGGGCCCCATTTGCGAAAATACCTCAGATCTGCTCGGATCTGGGCTTAAACAACGGCTATAGTTAAACCCTATCTGCCCTTAGAACTTCCATCCGAAAACCTTCGCTCAGCGAGGGACGAATCAAAGATCTTCAACCCAGGAATCCGTTAAACTTCAACTGAAAGATAACTGGTGCTTGTGCACACACATTCAATCTTGACGGAAATGTATTCAGATTGTTAGGAGATCGCCGGCCGAAGATTTGGTTGTAAATTTTGCTTTTGGGATGAATCTTGCTGTCGGCGGCAGGGGGTGGGGACGCCGTAAGTGCGCAGTGACGCCCATGGACAAACGCTTCGGACTGACGGCTGGATTCTGCTCGGTCTGCGTCCCCTTAATTCAGTCTAACACAGTACGCCTCCCATTCGCATCGCAAAACGATGCAATACCCTACCGCGCAATGTGCGATATGATCGCGCTGGGCCGTGCATCTGGTTTAATGTTGACATCCCGCACTCTGGCTATTATAAATTAATTTCGGGGTCCGAAGATCAGCGCGCGCGGTGCGAATACAGGTCAAGTCATTTCATAGTTCTAGCCCGGGGTCGATGGGAAGGCTTGGTTGAACTCTAACGGCACCTGCGTGGCTCCGTTCTCGATTCATTTCTGACCGGTCGATCGACCACCGGTGTCGCATGGTTCCTGGGATGTATTCAGATAGACACGCGCCGTTTTTCTTTTTTACTTCCAGTATAATATCATCGTCCTTAGCAGGGAACCCAATGCCTCGCGATGCGCATCAGATATCGAGCGTGGCGGTATTTCTTACGCAGCTCTAGGGATTGAGTTCGTAAGATTAAAGCCTTGGACGTCATTTTCGAACCGGAAGGCACATGCAGATTCTATTGAATTAGGTTCTTCGATTCGTGGAATATATAGATCATACTGTGAGAGCCAATAAGTACTGATTTGTCGGAACCGATGGTTACCTCGAGTATTTATGCATAAAATAGACGAGCGTGTAATTTCGAGGCAAAGTGGCGGAAGACACGCGATTCAAGCTTACTGAAGCAAGGAGGCGTCGCATGTGTGATTAGGCAGACCGATGGGTATACAGAATGCATTCCATTGTCGATCCACGCGCAGGGCAGGCCCAGGGCGCGCCCATATGGAAGTTAACGAACGTTTCTTCGGCGCGCTGCGTGCCCAGGCCATCCAACTCCTCAAAGCTCGGATTGAGTCGCACTCGTGCGGATTCCATACATACCACAAACGAGGCCGCGGTCGACGCGCATGACGCCATTATCCCAGCAATGAGCACGAGTAATCCACGACTAAGGGCACCCTTGTCCGTACCTGATAAGATAAAGACGTGATCCAGGAGAAGCAGAAGGGAAAGAAGGGAAATAGCCTGCCGCGACCGTCGGGCTCCGGGACGCAGTCTGCGCGAGAATACGGAGCGCGAAGCCAAGATCCCGGCCACGTCATCATGCGACCTGTGTATAAATTCTGGAGGAATCCGCTAGCAAGCCTCGTGGAACGATGAGAACGACCTAGCACACCGAATTGACCGGGCTCCGACTATAGTCCTCGCGGAAGATGGCGGAACAGGAGATCCGGCCCAAGCTGTTGAGGACTAGGCCTAATTTTCGGATTTACCGTAAGGGCTATACGCTAGGCAATATCCTGCGACTTGAGAACAGTGTTTTTTTTTTTTTTTTCGCGTCACAATCCCTGAGGAGAAGTGGCCTGATAGCATGATGTCAACGGTGGAGATCCACACGGGTTTATTTGAGTGTGGGCGCCAAAGGAAGCCAGGGATGCCGGGAAAAGACCGAATACGAAGTATTTTCCTCCCTTCTCCCAAACTTCTCCCGAGGAAAGCGCTATTTTTTTCCTCGGCAAACGTTCGAATCACTCCGGCGCGGAGTACAGCGGAGTGGCATCTCCCCTGGGCTGAAATCTTGGAAACGCAGAAAGGTTTCGCGGCAAGCAAATATGGGTGATTTTCAGGGCAGATGGTTGTTGGAAAGAGGCTGTGAGCTGTGAGACGACGGGCTGTTTTACTTCCATATCGGGACGGATTGGGACACGGTGTTGGAAACAAGGCCAAAGTTCGATCAAGGGTATCGTTTTGCTTCCACGTCCTCCTTCGCGACGAGTGTCTGTAAGTCTCCGGAGTTAGCTGCAGTCGACCTTTCCTAGCCTTTCCTACACCTGAACTATTCGTGCAACCACGGCGCAAACGCGCCGGAGATTGCCAAAAGTCCCTGTGGTCGGCCCAAGGTCGGCCCGTCGCCTTTGATGCATCATTTCCAGCCTCCCACTTACAGTTCGCATCATTGGCCCGACTCCTCCGTCGGTAACATTCGTCACTGACGCTTTGTCTTATCTGACTGATATGCTATTTGCGTCGCGTTTGAAACAACAACTGCACATGCCGTCCTGCTTGGCAACTCGGCAACTGGCTGGATTACACGCTTTTGTGGAAAACATTCCCAATTGGGGTGATGCCGTCCGTCTCGGATTCCCAGAGATATTCATATCTTTGACTTCCGAGTCCTCATTGCCTCCGCACTCTTCGGCTCGGCATGCTTTCTCACCACGACTTCCTTTTTCTCCCTTACCTTTCTTCTCCTTAAACCACTACCACAACAACACTTACACTCTTCTGGCTGCACGACAAATTCCGCCGCAGACGCGGTCAACAAAACAATGACGCTGTGCCACGTTTTTTTCCAGCGTTCCCGCCCACGCCCGCAGGCAGCGCTCTCGATTTATTTCTTGCTCTTAGCAACCTCTTAATCACCCAACCTGCAACCGCTACTAATGTTTTCACCTCCTACGCAAATGACTTCGTCAATCCCACTATTGCTACTGCTGGGCAGTACGCGTCCAATCTTGGCGGGGCACAGGACACGATCGTAACATGGGCGGCTGAAATGAATTCGTATGGACCATGGAGTGCGTACACCGTCTCGGTCATTTTCAGTTCTTTACGACCTCCTCAGGTGTCACAAACAAACCCGTGCTGGCTCCCAGTGGCGACAAGCACGATTATATGAGCTGGGCGCCATAGTACGTGATCTCATCCCTCTTCGATGCTACCCCTTGCTCAACATGCGTAGTCAATGGCCCGACTGCTCCCATGCTGGCAACACAACCGTACTAACTCCCGAACAAAGTAACATTCACGACTGACTTGGGTGCATTTATTCTAATCAAGTTACATGTACAGTGTGGAAGACCTGTGCATACGTCTTCCGCGATGGGCAAGTGAACCCGGACCGTACAACGATCAACGGACTTCCAGTCCTCTTCAATCTGTCGGATGCGGTCCTCTACAACCGCCCTTGCGTCTACTTTCCAGAACCAGTCATCCTCTGTGTACTCCCAGAACGTCGGTGAGCCTTGTTTGTTCCCATGGCAGTACCCGGTTCACTGAATTTATATTATTCGGCAGTCAAGTTCATCAACACCTGGTTTCTCGACGCCGACACAGCAATGACCCCAACCTCAATTATGCCCAAATGAACCGAGGACCCAATGGGCAGACTGGTGAGTGCCGAATACATTCAACGTGGTCGCGGGACACCAATTGATCCCTATCGTTAGGTGAATACACAGGATCATGTGAGTCCGGAGAGCTATCTTCGGCAATTTTCCCACTCATCTCGGCCGCAGTGATCTAAGGGGTTTTGCCAAATAGCGTCGGGAATCCGTGAGTCCGCATGCTCCGCACGTTGATTCCTTCTCAAGACGGTTTCGTTTCCCCGCAGTGATCCTCCGCAAGAGCGGCAACACTGATGGACAGCGGACATCGACAGCAAGATGGTCGCTTGGTGCACGACCTACATCAACTGGCTTCAGGACAGCTCCCACGGCTAAACAGGCTGCCGCTGCAAAAAAGTACGCGTGTAGATGTGTGCCCTTTTTAGAACTAGACTGACTGCGAACAGTAATCACGGAACGTTCTACGGTGAACCAGCTCGCGGCTATCAAAACTCATTGTGAACGACACTGCCGGTGCGATCACCCTGGGACGGGGGGTATTTCGGGGGGATATACAAGGGGCAAATGCAGTCTAATGGTAATCAGGTCCGCTTTCTGTTCTGTCTCGCGTCTGTCAGGGAATAACACCTCCGATCAGCCCATGGAGACGCCTCTGTCGCGGCCGTACCACTACAGGAATTTCAACATTGCCGGCATGATCGTCCGTGATGTAACCAACATCGTTCCGCACTCCTCACTCCGCTCACTTGCCGACGAACGCGCGTATTCTCAAGTACGCGGACCCGACATCGAACGACTGGAACACCACGAGCAATGGGTCGACCATCCAGACGGCAGTCGACTTCCTGATGACGACGAACCCGGCCGCAACACGCGAGACGAACGTCACCGCGGAGATAATCCGAATGTCGCGGCGGTTGCGGCGACGTATGGTGACCCCACGGGCAAGTACGTCAACTTCCTCCAGTCGTCGGGCTTCCCGTACGCCCAGGACGCCAGCTTCCTGTGGGACCAGCCGTTGGCGGGTGGTTCACCGAGCGCCAACGGCGCCTCAAGTTCAGGGTCATCGAACTCACCCGCTACGACCCAGCCGAGCGGGGCGGCGATGCCCCGCGATTGACGCTGTGGGTACTGAACGGAATCTGCTGGCGGTTGGCTGGCGGCTGTGGTAAGCAATACGATCCCTACAAATCCCGGACAACGCGTAGTACTTTTTTGAAAGACGCCTTATCGTAGCTACATTGTACCTCATTCGATGAAGCAAACCCAATAGACTGTATAGATAGCTACTTCTTGTGTATTTAATTCATTGCCAGATCTTTCTTGGTGATTAGCGACACAGTTCAAAGACAACAACCGATCCCTCGCCAGGAATTATCCCCATTGACAGATACTTGCGA
>JARJLE010000708.1:0-19715 GCA_029289555.1 Mycena latifolia
AGAGAGAAGCCAGCAGCTGTTTACGGCTAAAGGCCAGTGTTACCCCATCCCATATGGTATCCTCCGGGTGTGTACCACAGTCAGGACATGTCATGTCGCCTGACAGAACCTGCAAATTTGCAAAGAGAAACCAGGCTACCCTGAAAAGTTTGGCGCTGACAAACGGCTGGGAGCCCATACTGAGATATCTTCTAGACATGACAGAAGCCCATGCAACGAAAGGGGTTTCTGACGATGTGAATGCAGAGGTGTAATCATCAAAGAGTGAATGGGAGAAGAGGGTCCTGTTGTTGTAATTCAAGAGCCCAAGCTCTCTGCAATCCGGTCCTATGTAGCGCCGTCGACCTGTGGAGCATTTATGGCAGATCTGCACTTCGATAGAAGCAGGGAATGCCTGCACCAACGTGTAAACTGTACAATCCGAGAGAATAAGATCTGAGTCGTTGCGTCGAGCTCCACAGCTGCAGCGTGCTTCTATCCCCAATCGCAGCACGGAGGGTGGCTGAAGTGAATGGGTCCGTGTATACAATACTGGGTCCTCGGGGAGGCTGGCCCACACAGGCGGGAGGATTGGGAGATAAGACACAGCGTCAGCGACTTGAGGTGTGCGTACTGTTTGATGGATCAGAAAGCTTCTTAGTGCCTCCTACTGGTAAAAGGGGCTTACCGAAAGGCTCATCGAGCTCCTGAATATCACTCTCACAGCTCTCTTCAGCCATCTCTGTTTTATTGTCTCCGTTGATTCTGGCCAGATACTTTTTCGCTTCGGATATGTGGATGCAGCTCGTCTTTCCCGACTCTCTACTACAGAACCAGCTATCGCCCTGGGCAGTTACTATAGCTCTTGCTTTGAGGGCCAGTGGTTTGAACGGAGTGGCCACTGAGAAGAGGTTAATGGGCTCCTGGGCTTGTGTCAACTCTCGTGAGAACAGCACTATGTTACACAGAGAGTCTGAAACCCGATCTGACATGAGACAAATATAAAACTATGATCAAGGTGTTTCTCACCGTCTCTGCAATCTCCATTATCGGTAAACTGGAAGGTGGCGAATCCCTCGTCTTTCATGTATTTCTCGTGGACACATCCAGGCTTCGCAGGACAATTGCATATGAAGACATCGTCATGACCTTCAAGCCATTGTAGATGATACCAATTTCCCTATTATGCTCATCAGGAATGTCCCACATTGACTTGAGATGCGCACATTGGTACTGGCCGTCCTTTTGTCCCATCCTTCACAAACAAAAAATGTCTTGCTTATTTGACAAAAGCCTATTGTCCCCATGGAGACTCCTTCAGCAAATTCGGAATATTGGTCGTCCTCCTGTTCATCTTCCTGGTTATTTTCCTGTGACTCGAAGGGGAGACTGTAGTCGTGGACCTCGAAATCACGTTGAAAGAGATCGTCTTGTACCGGTTGTCTGTTGTCAATCCGAACATCTGGATCATTGGGAGGACCAGATAAATTGGACTGGACTGCATGTCTGGCGCGCCGGCTAGGAGCCTTCGACTTCGGCCCTGCTTTCCTTTTGTTCGGCTTGACCGGGGAAATGTGGTAGGGTGCGTCTGGGAGATACAGATCTTCTGAAGTTAACAGAGGTACATCCGAGTCCAAGGGAGCGGGGGGCAAACAAATCGGTTCGAGCTCTTCATCCCACATTTGTGGTTTTACGTTAATCAGTGCTGACTTCCATCAACGATACGAAAGTCTCTTTTAGGAAATAGCCTTTTCGCACGGTGCCTGTCATGAGCGTGACTAGGGGCTGTTGCGCAGTGTCACTGTGGCTGAAATGCGGTCTACCTAGATCTACCTGCCGATGGTTTTGTGAGTAATCTGACTTGCAATCTTCCATCTTAGCCGTGATCTAATCTTACCTGCGCCGGGCATGTACTTTTACTTGTCAATTTGACTGCATGTAATTGTCCCTGCCCATTTTGACGCACTCCGCAGGGAATTTTACCCACACGTTTGTGTCTACGTGGCATTCCTACCTCTTACCACCATGGGCGGTCAGCGCAGAAAACGCAAAATCACTACCCCAGCCCTAGAACCCAATTCGAAAAGACTCAAACCTGCTACTTGCCAAGCTTGCCCCGGAAATCCAGACATTTCTCAATGTCGTCACAGTCAAAGTGGTCAGGCCTTTCAAGCCACGGTCAGTGCAACGACTTACATTTTCTAATCTGAGCACCAACACAACCTACAGCGTGATGCTTTGCTGTTGAGAGCACGTTATCCCAGTACCACAACTGTAACGTCTTTTGCATAGCACGATCCTCTACTCTAACTCGAGTCTCCAGGGGCCGGTCGAATCTCCTTCCTCAGCAGTTTGTCACGTCCTGCGAGTGTCTCTAGCAGCTTTGCTAACCCATTTCTGGTAGACTGAATATACCCCACAATCATCTCCAGTGCGCATCCTTCATTTTCCCCCGTCTCATCAAGCACGTAACACCATTTTCTCTGATAGGCTACCTTCAATCCGTACATGGCCATGACTTCACATTATGGCCCATCTCCCTTTCAGCCCCCGAGTTATCCAACAACGTTCCCGCCTCAAGGCTTCCAACAATACGCCCCATACGGCCAGTGGGCGTATCCTGGCTATCCGGGATACCCAACTCCTCATGTATGTAGCTTTCCACTTCCCTTCATTGATGGATGGCTAATGTCCCAGCAGACACCGACCATAGGCAAAGCGCAGCCTCCCTATACCCCTTCTCACAGCAGCAGGACTGACGAATCCCCTGGATCTCCTGGATCACCAGTGTCGTCCCAAGAAGATCCCTTTGAGATTGGCGATCAGAGTCAAGTAATACTTCTTGATTATGTTGCGTGTTTGTCATTAATCTTTATACAGCCCACTGCTCAGCCGCTCCCCAGCCTACTTTCTGTGGCTGGTCTCAGCACTAGCCCGCCTCGGCACACCCCTCAAATTGATCCAGCTCTTGAAGCTACAGACACAGCGGCCTCTCCTACGGTCCCTCTTTTGGAAAACCGTCCGGCCACAGATGCCCCTCAGTCCGTGCAGCCCTCTGCTGACGCCAGCCCCTCTCAGTCTGAGGAGAATGGCGAGTACAGTGAAGAGGAAGAAGGCGACAATTCAGATTCAGTAGATTCCGGCTTGACAAAGACAGCCGGACGCAAGGCCAGACGCAATCGGGTAACCGCAAGCAACCCTATTCATGGACATGTTGATGGCGCGATGAAGGGCAATAAACCGTGCAGTCAGTCTGTGCCCTTTACACTTTCCTAGTCGTTGATTTTTGCTCTAAGAAATCTTCAGGCCGAAAGCTGTGCCTAAATCAAGTTCAAACCCTACCCGCCGTTTTAACAAGGTCATGCCAGACATCATAGCGAGGGTCAGAGCAAGTTTCATGTAGCGATGCTAAGTCTTACTGATGACACACAGTGCGAGCGCCTTGGACAAGAAACAGGCTGCTGGCTTGTTATAGCTGCTGCTCCCAGGGGTCACGGCCACGCCACCCATTATATATCCAATACCATGCGCCAAGAAGCAAGAGGTGACGCTACAGAGATTTTGAACAAATTCCAGACTACTGTTGGGGCTCTGAAAAGAGCACGGATGCAGGAGGCGTTCACTATCAGCCAGGGTTTGATCAGGATGGAAGAACAGAACGCAGAGCTGCTGGCTGCAGAGCAGGCTGCACGTCTGGCTTTGGCAGAGAAGGAAGACGAGCTCAACGTACAGGCACAGCTGATTCAACAGTTGCAGTTTGCGCTTTCATCGCCGGCGAACCTTGCAAAAGTGCAGGCGCTTCAGGACTTGCGGTCTAAACTTCCATTTGAAGTTATGTCTGCTGCATCTACGGCTGCAACGTCTGCGTCGGCTGTGCCTGGTGTCACAAATCTTGCCAGCACCCAGTAGAAGTCTTGGGGGGACAGAGCAGGTCTTTTTTTTGATGTCGATTAGTATACTACGCGCGCTCATGTTGCTGTACATCTCGGCTGCCAATAGTTTTTGGGACTTGCTCGCTACCGTCTGCATTCCTTTCTGTCCGCATTAGGAAAATTCTGTCTGCATTAGGAAAACATTGAAGGTTTGGACTACGCTACCGAGACACTGATTGGTATCTACGAGGGGACATGACAGCTTCACTTGGGATGGCAGGCCTGTACAGGACTACTCTACAGTGGTGGCCTATTGCAGACACATAAAAATCAGAACAGTTGCATTTGACAAACAGGGAGACTTACGTCACGTCCATCGTCCTCCTCGGAAAAGATCACAAAAGCTATGCTTGAACAGGCCAGGGAGGAGTGGTGCATGGCATCGAAATGGATGCGGCGAGATGCGGGGGGCACGGACGGAATCAGCAAGCCAGTGTATGCGACACGGACCTACATCCAGCGCGACGGCCGTGCACGAGAAGTGCAGGTCATATGTAGTTCTTCCATCCACCCGTAAGTCAACTCGAAGCAAAGGACAAGAAGCACACACACATGCATAGACAAACAAGCGGGCGAGCGCACACTCAAACTGGTGGAATTCGGGTCGAGGAGTAGGAGTATGGGCACGTACTGCACGTCGAAGCGCACAGGTGCCGGTGCATGCCAGCAGGGATGATAGGTGAATACATTAGCGTTGCGTGGGGTGTTTTGAGCTGCGACAGCCCGAGGAGACTCACCAAGTATGTGGTACCCGTTCGCAAGCAGAAATCCGATCGCGCATTGACGCGCAGCGGAAGGTGTGCCGGGCGGAGAGTATTGCCCTTAGATCACACAAGTACTTTGAAGGATGTTAGTAGTGTGTCAACCAGCGCGGCAGGTGTGAATATAGAGGAGAGCTTGTCGTCGGGGTGACACAGAATTGATAGTGGCACGAGTGAGCTGCAATGGACGGTCAGAAGCAGCTCAAAGAGAGCGTTAGGCTCACAGATAGCTCAGAGGACATTGAGCAGCAAGTTTAGGGCTTGTGGACGACAATTGGACATGCGCAGAACAGCGAGCAGAGGGACAGGAAGAAAAGGGTGTCTGAAGTTGTTGTGACGGGATCAAAACAAACCATCCGTCGCGCTCACGTGCAGTTTGCGGACGCATCAACAATTTAGGGCCGGGCATGATGGACTTCGGAACATTTCAATCTGAGTCGATGTTACTTTCTCCGTTGCCTTAATGTTCCACAGTATTCTCAGCCCGCTGAGTATTTGGTATTTAGCTGTTAGATGTCGCGAACTCCCATGGTAACCGAGGAAATAGGGCCTGCTGAAAATAGTGACAGATCCTTGTTTTCAAGTTAGTGGCCCACTTCGGTACGCAGGAACCAACTTTGCCACTGTAACTTTCACCTTTACTTACACACCCTGTCAGTCCCCCGGGAAGTATATGAAAGAGAGAAAATTTAGTTCTCGGGTAAGTGGAATACTCGGCATACGTTTAGGTCCACACAAGGACTCCGGAAATCCCATGTCAAATTGAAAAATAATAGCTGGTCCAACAATCGAGCAGACCAAGTGAGTTCCAGCGCCTTCATTAGCAATGCCTTCATTGGCTTCGTTCCGGCTGTATGCAACACCCCCTGGATTCCTTGGCCCAGCACAACCATGAAATCTCAGAAAACGCGTGATCCATATCGTACGTGCCGTCCATGGGTCAGCGCCATCCACGCATGGGGGTAAAGACAAAGCACGATGTGCCCATTATTCCCTGCCACGACCCAGGATTTTAGGCAGCAAGACTGGTTTGAATCTCAGGTAGTACACCCAGAGTCTTCATTTTCAGAAAACTGAAGGTGGCCATTGTCCAGGACACCCTGTGCGTTTCTTGAGAAATGGTGGCAATGGGAAGGGAGGGGGGCTCCTGCCAATTCCCCCCATTCATTATTTAGGAGGCACAGTGGGTTTGAATCGCAGGTAGTACGCGAGACACTTCATTTTCAGAAAATTGAAAGCAGCCATTGTCCAGGACACCCTGTACGTTTCTTGAGAACTGGTGGTAACGAGAAGGGAGGGGAGTCTTTCCAATCCTCCACATATAGTTTTTGAAGCCACCAGAGCAAGTGGGACAGTACGCACCAGACAGTATCCCCAGAAATAAACCCAAAACAGAACCAGTGCGTCGAAACATGGGCATCACATCGGGCCTCCTTCAGCCTCCGTGATTGAACTTACCTTGCGAGGTTCGGGTTGCCAGGGGTTTTTCCAAATTACGAACCCCAAAGCAAAGTATGAGATCCGTTGAGGAAATTTATCGAAACCTGAGCTGAACGCTGCATTCAGGTCAACATAGCATCACTTCATTTTTCCAGGAAGGTTTGAACCCAAAACCACTTCTGATTCTCTGGTGAAAATCGCTGTGTGGATTCCCAGCCAAGTATTATACGCCTACATTGCTTCGTTCTCGAGAGGACTCCCTCACCGAAGTAAGATTTCATGGGCAGCCTCACTGGGGAAGTACAGGCTCACGAGTTATAACGTTCGATCCTGTTGGCAGCGTCACAGAAAACCCATCCAAGCTCATGGCCTACACACCAATAATAATAATAATAATGTCAGTCCCAGCTACCATCAGACGTATCAATGTCGACAAGCCTGTTGATAATAGTCTATTCATACGCTCACCAGGCTGTTGTACGAGACCTAGAAATGGGGACTTGGAGTGATAGTTGGCCCATATCAGATTGAATATTGAGCACTATAGGAACATTGGGAAGACATGAGGAGTTTTTAGAAACGGTGGGAGTTCATATATGCAAAATAATGCACGAAGTCGAAATCTCAGAAAACGCGTGATCCATGTCGTGCGCACCACTTATCGGTCAGCACCAACCAAGCATTGGACGTAAAGACAAAGCACGATGTGCCCATTTTCCCTGCCACGACCCAGGATTTTAGGCAGCAAGACTGGTTTGAATCTCAGGTAGTACGCCCAGAGTCTTCATTTTCAGAAAACTGAAGGTGGCCATTGTCCAGGACACCCTGTGCGTTTCTTGAGAAATGGTGGCAATGGGAAGGGAGGGGGGCTCCTGCCAATTCCCCCCATTCATTATTTAGGAGGCACAGTGGGTTTGAATCGCAGGTAGTACGCGAGACACTTCATTTTCAGAAAATTGAAAGCAGCCATCATCTCGGACACCCTGTACATTTCTTGAGAACTGGTGGTAACGAGAAGGGGGGGGGAGTCTTTCCAATCCTCCGCATATAGTTTTTAAAGCCACCAGAGCAGGTGGGACAGCACAAGTAAACCCCTGTTGGGATCCAAGACGTCCAAATACAGCCATCACATGCATCACATCAGGCTCTATTCGTGCTTCAACTTACATGCTCTATTCATGGCTGAACACCCACCCAAGCGCAAGGTTTCCAGTGGCAAAAGTAAAAACAAAAGCCCTCGTCCACGGTATCCACGCTATGCCAATATCCAATTAGACGAGTAATAACTTGAACTCGGCATGCAGCCTTACCGAGGAAGAGAAGGCGGCGAGACATAGACAGGCCAGCCGCGAGTACTACCAAAGGCGTGTTGAACCACTCCTTTCTCAATTGTTTCTTATCAATGCAAATGCACTAGGAACCTACACATCCGTGAAAAGAACCGGCAGCATGCAGCAGACGTTCGGTAGGTCTACATTGTTTAGATTATATTCACTACTTCTCCGTTTCCACCCAGTGCAGCCAAGAAAGCGAGAAGGCGACAATGGGACCCACCGAAAGTCCCTAAAAACCCGGTTGGCGACAGCCACAGTGCTGGATTGGCAGCCCGGCATGTGGGCCCTGCATTGCCAGCCCCTGGTCAGCCCCACGACACTCGCAAAGATTCAGAACCTCGCCATGATCACTCGGAAGTGTCCAGTCGTGTTGCACACGATCATGGGCCACTGCTTGAAGACATCGATGTCCCCGTGCGGCTCCCGAGGACGTCCCAGCATGAAGAGGAGCAATCTGGGGAACCCATGGACAATACTGTCCATAGCTCAAGGGCTGGGGCTGGTTGCGTTGGCGTTACTTTTCCATCGTCTGCAGAACACATCGCCATTCAAGCCCTAACTCAACTTGCAAAACCTGGTGGGGGTTCTGTCGACTCTATTCTGGAAAAGGCACTCCAGTTAACTTCGTGCGCAAACACTTTTCATATTCCGTTCGGTACTGATTATCATACAGAACTGGTCGAAATACTGTACCTGACATTGGCCAACCCACAGCACTCACTCAACAGGAGAAGCCAATACCTAGTGCGGGTCCCGTCGACTCCATCCTTGAAAAGGCACTCCAGTTAACTTCGTGGGCAAACATTTTCCATATCCCTTCGGTACTGATCGTCATACAGGACTGGTCGAAATACCTTTTCTGAGATTGACCACGATACGTCACCAAATATTTCTATTCGAGTTCGCGCTGCGAACGAGAGCGTGGCGGCACTCAATGCAGGGCCCCTAACAAAGCCGAACGCATTTGACCGTGAATTCTGGATTCGTTCTAAAGAGTTGGCATTCTCGACGCAGTACCTCACAGCAGCGAATCTCACTGTGATGTCGACATGGCGCCACACCACCTGGACGCATGGGGACGATAGGGAATTCCTGTGCGCGTGTCATCACTGTCTTGATACTAATGGGGATGAGCATAACTCAGGTCAGCATCTCGTCAGTCTTGGCGCTAGATCTAGAGACTGAAATCCAAGTCGTACCCGCTTCTGACTCCACACAGTCTGGAACTAATCCCATTTCTTGAGGACTTGTCTTCTCTACCATCATGATAATTGCTTGAAGTGATTATATTACTCCTACAGTTCTCGCCCCATCTAGTTTGCGGCTTGAAGCATCGAAATTGGAACTGTGCAGCTTACACATCCTGCGCCACGCGCTAGGACAGCGACAGGCATTTCTGCCTGCGCGACAACACGCACATAAGAAAAACGTGACTTGTTGAACTCTCAGTCGCCACCTCTGCACTCAAGTCTGACTGTGCTCTTCCCAGTCAAGTCTACCTGCTGCTGTAATCCAGATGTCAAGCCCTGCGCCTTCTTCTCCACTCTCCGACATTTCATCTGAACACGACACCGCACCCGAGATCTTGGACCTCGTCAAGGCGTCAGATTTGGCCCAAGCTGAGCTTGACAAATTCCGCTCTACTTCTCACCGGGCTGGCAGTCGCAGCGAGCAAAGGTTGATCGAGGCAGTAGAGGGCGCGAAAGAAGCTTTGGACCAGGCGCAAAAAGGCCTCCAGGACGCGCCCAGCTCAGGTACGTTGTTGGGGCTGAATATCATCAACTGAACTAATCGTTACTCAAGTTACAGAGGCAGGAGAACCGGTGCAAAACAGCCTCGACCACGCGCCCAAAACAGGTACGTCGTGGCGGCTGAAGATCATCGACTGAACTAATCTCTACCGAAGGACCTACCTCATTGACCACTGGGCCGGCTTCAGCCTCATCAGGTATGTCGCATCCTCATAATAATTTTGATGTGTACCCATTTGGTATAAAGGACAGAAGCCTAAGGATGGCCTCCAACGTCTGGTGGCTATGAGAACGAAAGGAGCTACGCCTAAGCCGAAAGGTAGAGCTGTGCCCAAAACATTAAAGTTGCAAACGGGCCACACCACCAAACGGAAGCGTGCGTTGGCTGAGAAACTGCGCCAACTTGGTATGTTCTCGTCGGCACTCTGCTGACATTTAGCTAAGGAGCGCACAGGGAACCCGGCAGACGGTGATTTGAGTAAGTCCTGGCTGTTCTCGTTCGGCTCTGCTGAAAGATGTTTAGTCCAAGAGACAACGGGGAATCTGGGGAAAAGTGACCCAAATATCAAACCCACAGGTGTGTCGATGACACGAGCCTAAGCTTGCCACTTACAGGACTTAGGCAAAAGAGTCCACTGGGGAGATGAAATGAATGCGTTGGAGCAGCTCAATTCCTTGAAACGTCCGCATGCTACTATATTAGGTGTGTATTGATTATTTTTTTTGGCTACATTTCTGAAAGCGGAGAAGAGAGCCGACCCAGGCTCAGAGTCGAGGACACGCCCTATCGCGAGCGGAAGGAAAAGGAGGAAGTCGAATTCAGAGCTAAGCGTGCTAAAAAATTGGAGGCGTCTACTAGCAGTGAGTACTTTGGTCGCTGCTTAGACTGTGCATATGACCCACACAATCATTTGATTCAGCTGAGCCTGGTGGCTTTATTGATCTTGATGCTGGATATAGTGATGAGGACAAAGCGACAGCAAGCAATAGAGAATTAGACCAATGTTTGTGCGGCGAACCTTACAATTACAAATATTCACAGCAAGCAGGCTCGATGGAAGAAGGGGATCCATATAATTTTAATAGTGAGTTTAAGGTTTCACGCTGTTTTATGGAACTAAACACATTGGCCAGGCTTGAATACACGTAAATCCAAAATGGAAGAAGGGGGTCCATATGATTTTAATAGTGAGTTTAAGGTTTCACTGCTGTTTTATGGAACTAAACACATTGGCCAGGCTTGAATACATGTAAATCGTGCTATGTGTCGCAGGAACTGTTATAGACTGAAGTTTTCTTAGTCAATTCCCCTGGCATTGACCCCGCTCTGGTGTCAATGGAGCCCCAATTCAACAACAAGGCAAGGAAACCTTCTTACTCAGGATTCGGGACAAGTGAGTAGCTTCATCCACCTTGGGTCAGCCTGGCTGAAATGTCTCATTCCCCAGCGCCTGGGTTCCAATACAGACAAGACTCCCTATTTGGCCTACCACCCTACCCTGATGGCGTCTTGGACACAATGGAATCAGGCAGGAAACAGTAAGTCAGGAATCCTCTACAGTCTTCGTGCACTGACACACCGACTGCAGGTGAACAAGGCCAAGGCAGCGAGCAGATGTATGGAAGTCTTCTCTCGGGAGGCGCTGCAAACGGTGAGTTTGGGTTTTCCCGTCTTTCATGAGCTGATGCACTGACTGTAGGCGAACAAGGCCAAGGCAGCGAGCAGATGTATGGAAGTCTTCTCTCGGGAGGCGCTGCAAACAGTGAGTCAGGGTTTTCCTGTCTTTCATGCGCTGACTGTAGGCGAACAAGGCCAAGGCAACCAGCAGGTGCATGAAACCCTGCTCGCAGGAGGGGCTGCAAACAGTGAGTCAGGATTCTCTACGATCTTCGTGCGCTGACATGCCGACTGCAGGTGAACAAGGCCAAGGCGGCCAGCAGATGCATGGAATTCTGCCCTCGGGAGGGGCTGCAAACAGTGAGTCTGGATCCTTTACAGTCTTTATGCGCTGACGCGCCAACTGCAGGTGAACAAGACGCCCAGCCGGCACACGGAATTCAGGCGGGCTTCTGGGGATACGGTGAGTCAGGGTTGTCTACGGTCTTTGTGCGCTGTCGGCGAACAAGGCCAAGGTGGCCAGCAGGTGCATGGAATTCTCCCCTCGGGAGGCGCTGCAAACGGTGAGTCAGGGTTTTCCCATCTTTCATGCGCTGACACGCCGACTGTAGGCGAACAAGGCCAAGGCGACCAGCAAACCCTGCTCGCAGGAGGGGCTGCAAACAGTGAGTCAGGATTCTCTACGGTCTTCGTGCACTGACACGCCGACTGTAGGCAAGCAAGGCCAAGGTGGCCAGCAGGCGTACGGAACCCTGCCCTCGGGAGGGGCTGCAAACGGTGAGTCTGAATCCTTTACAGTCTTCATGCGCTGACACGCTGACTGCAGGCGAACAAGGCCAAGGCGGCCAGCAAATGCACGGAATTCTTCCCTCGGGAGGCGCTGCAAACGGTGAGTCTGGATCCTCTACGGTCTTCATGCGCTGACACGCTGACTGCAGGCGAACAAGGCCAAGGCGGCCAGCAAATGCACGGAATTCTTCCCTCGGGAGGCGCTGCAAACGGTGAGTCTGGATCCTCTACGGTCTTCATGCGCTGACACGCTGACTGCAGGCGAACAAGGCCAAGGTGGCCAGCAGATGCACGGAATTCTGCCCTCGGGAGGCGCTGCAAACGGCGAGTCTGAATCCTTTACAGTCTTTATGCGCTGACACGCTGACTGCAGGCGAACAAGGCCAAGGCGGCCAGCAAATGCACGGAATTCTTCCCTCGGGAGGCGCTGCAAACGGTGAGTCTGGATCCTCTACGGTCTTCATGCGCTGACACGCTGACTGCAGGCGAACAAGGCCAAGGCGGCCAGCAGATGCACAGAATTCTGCCCTTGGGAGGGGCTGCAAACGGTGAGTCTGAATCCTTTACAGTCTTCATGCGCTGACACGCTGACTGCAGGCGAACAAGGCCAAGGCGGCCAGCAAATGCATGGAATTCTTCCCTCGGGAGGGGCTGCAAATGGTGAGTCTGGATCCTCTACGGTCTTCATGCGCTGACGCACCGACTGCAGGCGAACAAGACCAAGGTGCCCAGCAAACACTGGCTCAACAGCAGTACGCTGCGCAAGTAGCTGCTCTTGGTATGCCCAACTCTCTCAGGGTCACACAGGCTGATTGGCAGTAGTTGCTGTGAAACTAGAGAGCTCAGCGTTGTTGAGCATTGAAACCAAAGGTACCCAACAAAAAAAACCCAAGACTGTCAAGGCACCCAAGCGTGAAGACAGCGGTAACAATTCACCTGGGGAAGAATTTGACTTTGAAAAGGCTGAAGAGGGAGATGACGACGACGATGATGACGACGACGATGAAGGTGGTATGAAAATCCCAGGCAGACACCAACGGGGAGCACGCGGAAATGGCCTTCGGGCTGCCAGGGGTGGGAAAATTGGTGGTAAGCTTGGCCAGTCGCAGATCACTGGAACGTCACTGAGCTTTTCAGACCTGGTGAAAAATTGGATTACTCTGAGTCCCGAGCAAAGGCGTGAAAAGAGCAGTAAGCTGATTTATTGACGTTGTCATTGAGTGTTGAGCTTCGGACATAGTGGCCGCGCAACAGGCACTTCTCGAGTCTTGGGAGGTCCAGCAACAAACAGGAACCTGCAAGGGCTTCACCCAGGCGGTAGGACCGTATATACGGGACATTCAGGAGCTTTGCCCGGACGCTGGATCCACAAGCTTTCAGATCTTCCGCGAAATACACAAGACTTCGACTGGGAATTATCAGTGAGCCTTAGGAACTGATCGGATTTCATACTTACGAATCCATTCCTTCTACAAGATGTGGACATCACCATGGGCATCATGGCCCGAAGCAGATACTTGCTGATGGCAATCTCAAGAACAAGTGGACCATTGTTGGTCAACCCCGTCCATACCAGCTCAAGAAAACCAAGGACGACGTAGTCGCTGTGATGCCGGGGTATTTCCATTGTGGGTGCGACGAGAAAGAGGTCGCAATTGACTTTTTTATTTGGAAAATGTGTTTTGAGATTACCAGGGATGTCGAGCGGAAGGATGAAACGATTTCTGTGACTGAAGGTATTTTTATATTTGCACCTTTGTGATAAATACTGAGGCTTGACATTCTCAGCCATGGGCAGTCAGCGTTTGGATCCACGCACAAGGGCTTTCTTCTGTGACTTGCTTGCAAAGCAAGGCATTACTTTCGACACCATCTATACGAATGGGGCTTCGCGGGCGGATTGGAAGATGACCATGCTAGCAAAACAAGTTGAAGTTGTGGCTTCCAGGCTGGACAAGGCGACCTTGGCTGCTGGCCACATCGATCCTACAGAACCTGGTCAATCATTGGTAGTCGTCCCGATGGCTGCGCTCCTTCCTGAAGTCAGACGATATATAGAAGACGCGAAGGCCTCGGGACGTGCCAGACTTCTTTATCAGGACACTACTAACCAGGGGAAGGGCAAGGGCAAAGACATGGCCAGAAAAGGTGGCATGAATCATTAGGACTAGTAGTTACACTCGCGTTTGTCTCTAAATCATGATGTCGTGCCATTCTTAGTGCAGCGAGTTTTATCTGCAAAGAGTTCCGTGTGTGTTATGTGCAGTTAGATTTATCTGCAGGTTCCGTTCAAACAGTTTGATCAGCCCACCATGGACGATGGTATGTATTAGCTTCCTTTCCGCGCTGAAAGGCGGCCAATGCTAAAAGACCTATAGATCAGTTGCTCGCAGACGCAGAAGATGCGGCAGAACGTTACGAGCATGTCAGGTCTGTTTCAGGATGGGATTTTGACGCTGCTGCGTCTCACGCTTTCTGGCAGGTCAATGCTGAATCCCCCATTTAAATTTGTCAAGAGGAAAGCTGGACTGCCAGATGATGGCAAAGACACGGGCAACATCTTTTACGCTCGGGATCTGGAGGCTCATAGGACGGCGATTGACGCTGTGCGCAAATGGCTGCCTGACGCGCGCCGTCTAGAGTCCGACTTGCACGCTACAGTCGCCACCCTAGAACTTCAGCTCAGAAAGGCTAAGCTGGACGTGGTTCTGGCCGCCGAGATCATCCGTGAAAATGCTTCGATCGTCGCGGCCAGGAAGAAAATCCCCGAGGAGCTGTTGGTCGCGACATTTGCTTGGATCATAGCTGGGAAGGCAGGGAAGGATCGCTTGGACCAGGCTCTGCTCCTGTCTCATGTGTGCCGAGCATGGAGGACGATCATACTGAGGGAGACCAGATTTTGGACTACCATTGACATGGGCCCACGCCCTTGGGGGTCTGCAGTGCGGACTTCGGAGGCGGAGATAAATGCTTGCTTGAAGAGATCTGGGGATCGCCCGCTCGATATCGTGCTGAGTGCTGATGCAGATGTGAAGGCTGGCCAGCTGGCAGCGGTCGTGGGAGAGGCAGAGCGATGGGGAACTCTCGAACTGAGGAGTCCCGAGTTAATATGTTCTCCGCGCGATGAAGCTGCTTCCGACCCACACACTTTTGTCCAAGGGTTAGCGCAGATCACGGGCCGCCTATCAGCGCTGCACGCTTTGACGATTGAAGGTCATGGGAGGAGAGGAAGATTTGGGCGGCTTGGGGGAGATTCCTTGTGGCAGGGAGATTTCCCCGAGGAGAGAGACAAAATAACCTGGTTTCAATACGCCATCTTGCTGAGAAAGATCGCTCTCGACAGTGTTTATTGGCCCGAAGAAACTTTGCTCCTGCCCTGGAACCAAATCGAGATATACAGGGAGGATTTCACCGACCGGCCGGGAACGATGCCACTCGCTCATTTACGGCAGATGTCAAACCTCCGCGACCTTCGTCTCTCCGGGGTTTGGTTGCCGAATGCAGACCAAGGGATCCTGGTGCTGCCGCACTTGACGTCTTTCAAGTGCGAGCTCTCCGACTGGGGCAAGCCCGCTCTTCTGCCGAATTACGATCGCGTGGGCGTCTTCGTATTGCCAGCCTTGAAGAGACTGGATCTGTGGGGCGAACAGTTCAGTGCCCAGGGATATGGCGCTTCCAGGATTGGCTTGTCCATCGAAAACTGTGTTCTACGTTTATTGGAGCGCAGCCGAAAACCGGGATTGGTGTCCCTGACTCTCGGGCTGTCAACAGGACTTACCACTGCTGGTGCAATCAAGCTGTTAACCGAGATCTCCACTTTGAAAGTGTTCACAGTCCAACACAGAAGTATCAGAGACGACGGAATCCTAACAGGGGTTTTCCTCTCAAAGTATACAACCGTCCCGTTGTCTTTGGAGATCTTAACCATTCAGGGTGCCCTGGGCTACCCAGAAGACAAGACCGGGGCGGTGGACAGGAGAAGCAGTTGGATGGACGAGCTGCTTCACTGTCTAGATTTCCAGTTCTCCCGGTCCTTGCGCATCGTGAACTTCCGCCCGTCCAAGTACTTTTCTGTCCATTGTCCTTTTCACAACACACAGCACGAGCAACTGCAGGAGTTGATGAAACGTTGGAGCTTGAAAACACTGTTGCTTCATGGCGATGTCAATGCACCAGAATGCATGTTTTTGGCAGGGGATGTCTCGACTGAGGGCACACGTAGTATTGATGAGAGTGTATCACTATAAACTGTCTAATAGGCATTGGGGTGCTATTAATTACGGCGTGAGGACTTGCGGCGACGTGAGATGTACATCATTGATCGAAGACGGTCCTCTTGCTCTATGCGAAGTCTGGCCTCCCGTCTCTCTGCTTGAAGTCTCCGCTCCTGCGCCTCAAAGTCTGTGTCCTGCTCATACGGATAGTCCATCACATAGACGAAACGTTCGACAAAATCTTCCTCCGTCATGATGCCCCAGTACTGACCCGACTGACCCCGCTGATAAGGGACATATTGAGTAAACTGTTCGCAGACTAGGAAGCATTGGGGGCGCCCTCGGGTCGTAGCTGAGGCGAGGGGGAGACCACGAGGTGCACATATGTGGTCGCCAGGCAGATAGTTTGTCCCTTGGAGGCTGGGGTTCCGTGTGTCCCAAAGGTGTCTCCAGGCGCTGAGATTGAATAAACCTGAAATCCCGCGGTTAACAAGGTCCCTACGGGTAGAGATCTGTAGGGATATCACTGACTGGAACACATAGTTTGCAGCATCTCTCCGTCGGAGCCGGAATTCATCATGTGAGAGGTAAGCTGGAGCGCGCCGACCTCACCTGGAATTTATTAGCAACAAACCCAAAGGTAGACAACAAGAGACCTTACGAGCAAGTTCAGACGCGACCGCCATGCTCACATGGGTGTCCCATGCACGGTAAAACGGTGCGATCACGAACAGGAAGTCGTTGTGTTTGGACTCGTTCTTCAATTTGTGCAACAGGCAGATGTTGCGCAAGCACCGCATGGGGCTCTCTATATTAAGCATGAAAACGACGAGGGGCTCTTCAACAGCGTCTACAGGGTCGGTGACTGCGGGTCGGATGAGGTGAATTTCAGCTGGTAGCGGCTGCGACACGTACTGGAATGGATCCGGACTTCGTAGTCCCAACCATGCATTTCTATTCGGCCATCTAATCTGAGTGTTTCTCCCTCCTTGTTGCTGCTCCAACCCCTTTCCCCGGCGATAAGCTGGTGGGCGACTGAATGTGTATAAAATAAGAGAAGGATGGAAACAAAAACATGGCTTGCACAAACGGTCTCTGATGTCGAATGAGAGAAAGACTCTGATGTGCATATTCAAGTACATACCGCTGCTGGTCGTGGTCATTGGCACTACCCAATATTGTGATTTTGAACGAGGCAGGAAGGTCGTGAAAGTGGTCGCTCGACGGTCGCTGCATCGTTGGGAAGAAGGAAAAAGTGATGCATGCAGCGCATGCAGAATAAGCTGCAGGCAGATTGTCCTGCACGGCCAGGCAGTATTCACTGCAGGCAGGCCAAGCATGTAATTTAAGATGCGCTGTGGCATGTCACGTGGTCGTTCCTTTTCTCTTGCTTACGTGCTAATTTTGTCAAGGGTACCCGAGACGACGAAATGCCAAATTGCCAAAATCTGCTAAGACCTGACGTGACTTCAAAGCCCAAGACTAGTCCAACGTGTTCCTGTGCCCTCCAAATGACTACCTCTCGGCCTTTGCATTCCTTTATCGGAGGAGTGGGACTTTCTTTGCCTGCCCACGCATGACTCCGGCTGAACGGCGACATCTTTGGCGTATCAGGATTTCTACATCGCGCAGTACGTGGAAGTAAAGAGGCGATGGCTTCGGTGCTGGGTTTGGTGCTGGGAGGAATGGTTTGCGTGTTCGCTACAGGGCGCAGGACCTCCGAGTCAGCCCTCAGTTCCGCTGGTGTTTCCCTACCTGATTCTCTCTGGCTTGCTTGTGGGTATCGGCACGAAGGTACTTTCCATGCCCTTCATCTTGACCCCTAAACCTAAGCGGCATGTTTTCTTACTAGATGGCCAACGGCTGCACGTCTGGGTCATTATTCGAATGTCTTATTATTAACCAGCCTTCTGACGCACTTTAATTCAGCCACATGATTGCAGGGATCTCGAGATTCTCTCTTCGGTCAGTGCTCTCGGATCTGGTGTGTCATTTAATTAATCACCCATTGGACGTCCAGTCTATTACCGCACGGGCAACATTTTTCTCGCGGAGTTATCACGGCTGGTCTTTCTAACCACGGGAATTCCCTTCCTGTCCGCTGTTTTGAATGGTCACTTGACGACTACGGGAAAATCACTTCTGGCGTTCCAACTTTGTTCCTTTCATTACTTCTAACGTTCCTGTATTATTTTTGTACGGTCTTCGCACGTTGTCCCCATCTCATCTATCTCTTGCTACACTATCACTAATGATTCCCCCTCAAGCCGCACGATCAACGGTTCCATGATGGCAGGACAGATCACCCTGCGATTCGCACCCCCCCTCATATGCTTCTCGCTCGCTACTGGTTTTCAATTTGCGCTTGCATTGCACCTATCCGACCTCACCGAACCTATTAAAGTTGTCACTTTTCTGCTTCTTCCGTTCCACAAGGCGTTCGATCCTTCCCTGGCCTTTCTAGTTCTAGGCGCACTTCCACTAGTACCCTTCTATACCAGTTCGCCGTGGATCAGAGCAAACGCGGCTCGGAGGTCCGTGGTCTATTCCAAAGGGTGGCCAGGTCGATATGTGGGCTCAGCTGGTTCGGAATTGTCTGGGTTTTGCTGTGATATATAGGATCTCATCTTACATATTTGACGAGTTGAGTTGGCACACCAGTGGGTCCAGGGCTTGTGAACCTCGGCTGTGCCATCGGTGGGGGATCTAACCCCTTTCAGTGTTAGGATGGCTAGCTGCTGTTGTGGCAGGGCTTCTTGCGCAGAACTTGTATTAGTCTCACATGTACACTAGAGTTTTTTTCTTTCTTTTCGACCGGGATTGAGATGTTTGAACAATTACAATTGAGTCAGCTAATCAGTCAAATTTCATGAATTTAATCAGGCTAGGGCCCTGCATAATAAAAAAATACAGACGCTCAAGATCATCTATGCGGTTACGGTGCAGGATCAACCTTTTTCGCCCTGCCTCGTCCCCATTTAACAGCACTCCTCTCACCGTCGACCTCCAGTCCATTTGCCCACGCCTGAGTCGCCGTCTCCGCGATTGACCGCTGCTTAAAGTTGACAAAGGCACACCTGGGTGAAGAAGTTAGCAAGTTTGTAGCGACCTAAAAGGAAGGTATGGACCGTGATTTCGCAATATGCACTACAGATTTGAGTTGCGCTGGTTCTGCGGAGGGCAGGGACTGCAGAACAGCTGTCCGAACGCTCAACTCAGTCGAACTTGCGGGTAATGACGAAGAAAATGGAAGTCTGCAGAAAAATAAGCGCCGGGGTAACAGTGATCAGTACGGGACGCACAATGATCTCGTCGTCTGGGGGTTTCAGGCCCTGGCTTTCGGCATGCGCAGCCATGATCTTTTTGGCGACAGGGTCGTTCCGACCGTGGAAACGATCTTGGATATTCTGGTGCGATAGCTCATGTTTACCGGCATCTCGTGCCGGAATGGACACTCTGCTCCACGAGTACATTCGCCCTTGACGAAGAACGAACAGATGTGAGGTCTGTTCCGCTTGTAGCAGGGGTCCGTGCGGGCAAGCTGCTTCAACATATTCTTGCCTGCCGACTGCGCGCGACCTGAATCCAACCCGGATTTGTTCCCGTCAAGCTGGAACAATGAGGACGAGAGAAATATCAGACGCAAAAAGACACACCTTGCCCTCCATATTTTGGGCGTAGTACTCCCGGTTGATATCGCTGGTGGGTGCCCGTTCTGCAGCGCCAGGGCCGTGTCCCGCACTTGCGTCGGCAGACCATATTCGAGGTCAAGGAGACACGTTTGGCGCATTCTGACATACGACCGTGGTCTTGTAACGCATACCAGTTCCCGATTCCAACGAAAAACGGTGAAGGGCCCCACATGTACCACAGGAGCGGCCATATTCTTGCTTAGAC
>JARJLE010000709.1:0-19625 GCA_029289555.1 Mycena latifolia
GTTGAGGATACGACTGCGTTGATTGCGGAGTTTGAGCAGTTATCTCGAGTTGGGGCATGATGTCACTATCCACGACGCAGGAGACGCAAGGAGGAGACCACCAGCCAGCGGCGCCCGGTGATTGCCGAGAATAAAGATGTCACTGATGATCCGTTACAATACTGCCGGACCCACCGTCTGAGGCAGCGTACCGCTGGGCGACGTATACCAGAACCTTGCTACGAAGGTCACTCAGTTCATTTTCCCCCCGAATGCAGGATAAAGCAGTAACTGTTGAATGGTCCCATGGTTGAAAGTGGATCTATACAGCCTCTGGCGATTCCAGTCGGCTGCCATTGAGCGGCCAACCATTAAAAGCACCAGTGCTTCGTTAGACGTTATGTCCTTTATTTTACACTTCATTCACTTAGACCTCCTTCCCCGGGGTTTACAGCAACACTGAATGGAGATTCGCCGGATGATGCATAATGATCTCGATGAACCTGAGATGACCGGTAATGATTCCTGGAGATTTAGTAATTGAAGGGTAGTTTTACCCTGGCGTGGATTCGGGACACTTCTGTGTGTAACTTGCTTGCCAATTGGCCCATCGTGACGTTTTCGGTGAGGTCCGATCACATCATTAACCACACACTCGTACATAACGCGCAACCGGCATCGGCTACACGGCTTTATAACCAACCCCCATATTGGCGCCACTACCAGTGATTCCTCCCGTGGACCGCAACATTCTCGGCTTTTTCGTCTGGAGATCGACGCTGCCCTATGGCGGTCATTCTGCACATTTATTATTTCGGCATATTTTCATGTATTTCCGGGTTTTTTTTGTCAGATTTCACCTCTGAGCAACTTTTTGCAGAGAACATACAAAATTTGTCTTACAGAACAATATATTTTGTCATTGACCAAGAAAACTTTCTTTCCTGACCTCTGCAAACATTTTTTTCGCTGTCGGAGGTTGTCGGACCGCTCTCAGATCACGTAATATGTACATTACCGTTCCGATTCGGAATACTCTGAGTGTCAGTCTGTAAGGTGCTTAGACAATGTTCACAGGCAGAATTGGCTTGAAGATAACCAGAATCATTGGCTCTTGGGATAGCTGGATACCAGCAGCAGTCAGTAGAATTTCACCAAGGTTTAGGGGTATCAGCCTCTTTTCGAGCTGTGGGGACATATCATTGTGAAAGTCACTTGTTTATATGGATCCAGAGGGATAGATACCTCTTTGAAGAGCTCCCAGGCATGTTCTGGCTCCATCTGAGTTACAGGACACCAGGGAACACAGAGAAATATTGTTGTTTGCTGGTGTATCTTGATCCCGATGGTCGTGTTTCATCACGTGATCTATTCCAGTATCCACCAAACCAAACATTTTTTCTGAATAGCAGCTATATACCGGAGGAACATGTTTGCAGGCACCTGAAAAAAAACCTAAGTTTTTTCTGACATCTGAAAAAGATCCAGGTAAGGTCAAATAGATTGAAAATACACCGGAAATGCACAAATATATACCGAAATAATAAATGTGCAGAACGACCGCCATACTGCCCCCGCGGCTTTGGCTCTTGTTTTTTCAGCCTGACCCAGGAATTGTCTGGCTTTCAAGCGGCACATTTCGACAAAGCACCAAGCTACAGTCAATGATTCACGACTTTTGGCGATAGGCCCGTCTCAAGAAGGACATCGACGCTAGTTCAATCGCATACAAAATCCGACACACCGTGGGATCCCACCGCGGACGCCGACACGGGCCCCGTTGGTCACACTACCAAAACCCTCTAAATTGGAGACGGAACGGGGATTCCTTTGAGGTTCCAGGCCCCTTTTCCGGCCAAATGGGACTGAATGCCATCACCCCGACGAAAGATAAGCACCACACATCCACAATACAGCATGACAGCAACGATGTCGCTCTACGCCCACCCCGAAGCTTGGGCTACCCTCCTCCTGGTCCTCGTATCGATCCTCTACACCGTGCGCTCTCGTAAAGCACGCTCGAAGCTCCCCCTACCCCCTGGCCCGAAGAAGACTCCGCTACTGGGAAATCTGCTCGACATCCCGGCGGCCCACCCATGGGAGACGTACATGGCCTGGAGCAAGGAGTACAGTGGGTATTCGTGGCTCCTATGCTCTCCTCATGGATTCTGAACCGCCGCAGACTCGGATATCCTGCACTTGGATCTCGCGGGCAAGTCGCTTATTGTGCTGTCCTCGGTGGAGGCAACGGAGAACTTGCTCGAGAAGCGCTCCGCAATTTACTCAGACAGGCAAGTCTCGCGTTTATATGCCCTTATAATCTTGGCTGTAACTTCATGCAAGGGCACGGCTTCCGATGCTCACAGAACTCATGGGGTGGGATTTCAATATTGGTGTGTCGTACGTTATATATGCACGGTGGGAAGCTAAAAGTTTGCAGCAATGATGAAATACGGTATGCCTTGATTATCTGTTCCGGCGAATTTCCCCGTTTACCTCGAGGTAAATCCACAGGGGATGAATGGTACGCGCCGCTCTACATAATTTACGCGCAACACCCATCAAACTACCAGGCGCGCGTATCGCCGGCTCTTCAAACAGGGCTTCACTGCCAGAGTGTCCCTGAAATACCGGCCCAAGCAGCTCAAAGCGACGCACGAGCTCCTGCGGCGCTTCTTACACGCTCCGGACGACTTCATGGACCACCTCCGGCAGTCCGTGGTTTTCTCTTGATCTTGCACCTACGGCTCATATCACTGCGAAAGATGGGCAGCGGAGATCATCATGTCGGTCGCTTATGGTATCGACGTCCTCCCCGTGGCGGACCCGTACGTAGCGCTGGCGCATGAGGCCGTGCGCACCCTATCAGACGCAGGCGTGCCTGGGAAATATCTCGTCGTGCGTCCTCCATCTTCATTCCGTGACCCTTCCCCATACGCTCGAACGAAATCTTGAATTAGGACTCCTTCCCGTTCTTGAAACACGTCCCTGCCTGGCTCCCGGGCGCCGCGTTCAAGCGCCGCGCGCGCGAGTGGGCGAAGCTCGCCCGCGCAATCGCGGACGTCCCCCTCGCGGAGACGAAACGGCAGATGGTGCGCCGCGCGGACACCGCTCTGGCGTGTCACTCACTAGGACCAACAGGAGGCAGGGACGGCGCCGCCGTCGTTCACGGCAGACTGCCTGCAGTCGTTGAAAGACGCACCGGACAGTGTGTTCTACACAGAGCACACCGTGCGCGCGACCGCGGCCACGATGTACCTCGGTGGCGCGGACACGAGCGTTTCCGCGCTCGCGACCTTCGTGCTCGCCATGCTCGCGAGCCCCGCCGCGCAGCACCGTGCGCAGGCGGAGATCGACTCGGTCACTGGCGGGCAGCGGCTCCCCGATTTTGCGGATGAGACGGGGATGCCGTACGTCGCGGCGGTTGTCATGGAGGTCCTGCGGTGGCGGAACGTCGGGCCCATTGGTACGTCGCTCATCGCGCTAGAGGATGCTGATCCTCAGCGGCGCGTTAGCGATCCCGCACTACCTTGCTGTCGAGGACGAGTACAGGGGATACAGGATCCCTGCGGGGTCGGTGGTCATTGGGAATACATGGTGCATAGCCTGCCTCTCTCCTCTGATCTAGCATTTAACACGGCGCGGTAGGGCCATTCTGCATGACGAGGTCCGCACGCCACCTATTCCGGTTATCCTATTCTAAGTACGTAGCGCCCCAGGCGACCTACCCAGATCCCTACGCCTTCAAGCCGGAGCGTTTCCTCGTGGACGGGCAACTGAACCCCGCCGTCCCGAGCCCCGACGTGGCCTTCGGCTACGGGCGAAGGTGGGTTTCTCTCAGTCGCTGTCGCTCGCGTACGCTCAGTCCTGAACGAGACTCTGCCCGGGACGTCACTCGGCGAGCGCGGCCCTCTGGATCGCCATCGCCTCCATTCTCGCGACGGTTGACATCACCAAGGCACGCGACGAGCGCGAAGAGGAGATCGAGCCGAGCTATGAGTTTGATTCGGGGTTCATCAAGTAAGCCACACGCATGTCTTTATGAACCCGGGGCTGATGGGATGCACAGCGCGCCGCTGCCGTTCAAGTGCACTATTCGTCCGCGGTCGCAGGGCGCGGAAGCACTTGTCCGGGCTACGGGACAGGACGAGAGCCGGGCTTAGCGGCTGGATGCGTGGAATGAGAATGAGGCTCATGTGCCAGAATGTGCGATACTTCCTGTATATTTGATCAAACCTGTATCCTGCACCATTTACGCCAGAATCGTGAGGATCCAGAGTAGGGTGGGGACCCTGGGTTCAATCTGAATCTTAAGCGGATTCGGATCGCGCCAGAGGCACGGGGGAGATGGCTCAGTAGCGCGCGCTCCATGGCGGAGGCGATGGTTGAGGTGTGCGACACTCCTGTACACCAAGTCTCCGTGTGTTAATGTACGGTGCGGACATCCAGTCTCTCCAACCGCACAAGCTCGGCGTCCACCTCGTCTGGCGTAAGGGTACCTGCGGCGATGCCGTTTGCGACGGCCCGCACTCCGTCATGGACACGAGAGTCCGCCGACCGCAAGGGGAACAAACGCCGTAGAATCTGGCCGCCGGTATGAATCACGATGCTATGTAGCTCCATGAGGCCTGCGCTCTTGTTTGCGCGGCACCGATAGTGCACCTCGCTGACGCCCCGCACGTGCTCTGTGAGGGTATTTGTGACGATAGCGGGAGCACCGTCGGCAGAGTAGGTGAATGAGGTATATGGCACAAAATCGGGGTCGTGCCGATTCGCGTTAATCAGCGCGATTTGAGCCCGAAAAATGGCAAGCTTGTTGCGCGCATAATGGTGGTCGAGAAGTGCCCGCTGAAATGACATGTCCCGCGTCCTAGCCACGTGTGCGTGCGCTCCGAAGAGGGTTATTCTCGAGGGCCTATATTCAGCAGAGAAATGGCGTACCCAAATATGAAACTCGGAGAGAGGAACATATGTCGCGATGGTGGCCATCATTCCAATCCATGCGCTGGCACTCTCTGGAGCAATAGTAAGCGCGGCGGCAATTTGCGCATCGCCTGAGATTATCTTTGTCCTGAATTTGGCCACACTGCCAGGGAGGGATGTTATCTCAAAGACTTTGTAGACGCTACGTGGCCTCACCATGGTATTATCACAGGCCCGAGTCGCGATATATTCCGGGGAATCGAACTGGGCCTTGATCTCTACGTGGTCGTGGACCAGCCCTACGAATACGTTCCACAGCTCTCTGATGTGCGGTGATGCCATCTTCTCCGGGACTGCGATATCGCTGGCGTTGGTGAGAGCGGCGTGTATATGACCTAGGACGGAATGACACGCAATTGCCCCTGGCAAAACGTGCACCAGCCAAAGCCGCAGAGGGACAAGTTCGTCGTCCGAGCGGAGATTTCGCGCAGACAACGCAATCGTGCTTAAGAGGCCACTGGAGAGAGACGGTCCGAGGAGGGGGAATCCTACTGGCGTACTGAGAATGCTAGCGAGGAGGGTGAGACACTTAACCTGTAGCTTCACAGTACTCTCCACACTCTTCGCAAGCAGCAACGACAGTGCAGCGGTGAGCGATTTCACGAATCCAAGGGATACCAAGGCGGGGAGGAAGGAGCCTTCGTCGGTTGCTGTCTTGCTCGTGAAAAGCACGGCAGCCGACAGAAATGTAGGGTTCCTCCGAGCCAGGCAGTTGATGTGGAGGACCACGAGCGAAGCCAGGTCATCCGCGCTCCCACCAGCGCCGTCGATGTATTCTTCAAGGTAAGTCTCTGCGTGGTTCGACTTGGCTGTGGCATCCTGGCAGAGGAACTGACACAAATCATGGACTCCGAGGATTATGTCGTCCGAGAGCCCAACGAGGAGGATCCGCCACGCTTTTGAAATAACGACTCTGATGCCCGGAGTCGAGCGAACGAGGTCTTCAAGGTCTGCAGTGGCCATTATACGACGGAGGAGACGTAAGAACATAAGGGACAAGTCCATCATTCCGGGCTGATGTGCCGCAGGAATGTAATTGTGGTAGCGAAAAAACCATTCTGACCATGCCCACGCGCGCGGCCATACGTCTGACAAAGCGGCGACGGGAATATCGAGGTCTGCGAATAAACAGGTCAACGAATACAAGGGGCCGAGGATCGTGTCCAGCTTCTGCTCCCTGGAATTGGTTGCCCAGACCGTGTCCAGACTTGGGATGTGCGAGGCATCAAGGATGGCGTAGAAAGCCGGAAGAAAACGATGGAGCTCGGGTTTTTGCGTCTCCGCTATGCGGATAATCGCAGATTGCGAGCCATTGGCCGCGTCTCTGGCGAGTTTCTGCGCAAAATATGTGAGTCAGAGATAAGATACATCGCTAGTGCTTTGGAGGTTTACATACACGGAGGGAAAACGGCAGTGATGACAAGCTATCCATCCTTAGACTTGAATGCATTGAACTTGTGGAGAGGGCCCGTTGAGGGACTCTGAAAGGTGAAACGCCTTGGGCAATGCCGCAATGACTTACACTGCGGGCAAACGCCGAGGCATGTGGACATCACATGCGCAATACGCATGTGATGACACATGTGTTCGGCATGTGTTCGGCATGCATCAATCCAGGCCCAAAAAGCCTTTTTTCAGAGCATGCCGAACACATGAGGAACACATGGTCATCACATGCATATTGCGCATGTGATGTCCACATGCCTCGGCATTTGCCCGCAGTGTTACTAAGGCGGACCCGGTGGCTGTGTGATGGGATCGACGAAGCCTAACACTCGCAAATAAAACCACGCATTTGATTTTTCACCTTGACCACTACCACTGATTCCCTGCGGCTCCCGCTGCCCCAGACGCGTCCTCCTTCATTGTCGAGAATCTCGGTTGAAACAGTCTCGAAACGTCCTCTGTATTCAACGGGCTCAGGAATCGGAAATCTTCGCGCAGATACGGTGAGCCTTTTGAACAAAGGAATTTATGAAAGGACCGCTGAGAGAACCTCTTTCTTCTCACTGGAAATGGCTGCTGAAAGTTCATCTTTCAGCATCCTTTCATAACTCGCTGACAATGGATAAATTTATGGGTTTCAAACCACCTCCTGATTGCGGCTACTTCCGTGGCGCTTTCATACCAAATCAATAGACCAGTTTTCTACAACTTTCAATTTGGCTACTGATTTATACAGTTTCATCTAACATCTTGACCTATGTCAAGATTTTGCTTTATCTGGTGTGTTTTCGAGTGGGATCCTTTTCGCTGTGCCACCACAATCGGGATCACGTGCCACAACCCACGCTTCAATGCAGATGAGTTTTCACGGAGATTTCCGCTGCAGTTAAAATACACTACCTAACTACCTTCAATTTGTTTAGTCTGAAACTCTGTCTTCGAAGCGAGCACCCGGCGCGGCCGCGGATCCATATTCGTATTCGGCGGTTCGATCTCCATAAGACTGACACCCGTAAGGAAGTTGCCAGGACCTTGCTTACCTTTTTTTTTAAATCATTGAGGCTCGGCAAACTAATGAGCGCATCCATCCGAGTCCCAGCACTTGTTGCTTGTCTAGGTAGGCCCACATGACCCAGGTAACTGTCGGCACCAATCGCCGGCAGCATACTATCACCGCTGCAAATCCATTCGACGTGTGCCGACGCTCAGTTGCCCTTCTGTCGGCTGTGCTGGTGATCTTCTGGGAAGCTTCTGGTTATCGCAGGCCCACATTCTCTCATCCATGCCACCCTTGACTCGCCAGCGAACCCTCGAAAGCGTGCTCAGCTGGTGGTCGGACAGCAATCCCACAGGTCCCAACATAAACCTGCATGCAGCCACGAAGCCATTGATGAGGCTCATGTATGAGCGGCAGGCACAAGCCTTTATCAGAAAGAATCACGATATCCGATTGTCGCAAGAGGCCCTTGAGATTTACTCCAGCTATCTAGCGTATGCGCCTCAATCGTTGCCTATACCCTGTTGATCAAGGTCGTAGGTTCAAATATGTTTCATCCAAGACAAAAGTCGCGATTCTGTCCGAGCTGGTCCAGAAGACGATGGATTCGAACGAAGCACAGGCGGTGGCGCATTCCCCAGTACTGCTTCTCATAAACGAGTTGCTTGCGTCGCGAGACGCAGATGTCCGCAAATTAACGTGCCAGATGCTGAGATACCTGACCTATCAAAAGTCCACGGCGACAGCCCTCTTGAGCGTAAACCCATATCCCCAGCTCGTGTCCCTCTTGCTGTAAGCGATGGGTTCAGATCTTGAACCGACGTCTTATCCTGACGCAGTGACCCAAATCGCGAGGTGTTCGAAACTGCGACCCGCGCAATGTATTGGATCACTATTTGGCCCGAAGGCGCGCAGGCAACTGTAGACGCAAACATCTTAGAACACACGACTAAACTACTCAAGTCATCAACGTCTTGGGTCCAGCAATGGACGTGGGAGATGCTGAAACAACTGGCCTACCAGGAGCCCACCTCGTGGGCGGCTGTTGGGCAGCTGCTGTCCCTCTCTCTTTCAAGGCGAGTCGCCGTTTTGTAGTTATGTGGAGCTGTCTGTTTATATTTTCTTTATTCAGCGATCCAAACATCTCCGCTATTGCGGCAGAGGCACTGTATCTGGTGGCTTCATGGCCTCATGGCCCGCAAGTTGCTCGGGACCAACACGTGTTAGATTCCGTCCAGGACCTGTTTCAATCGCCGAACACGGAGGTCCGAAGATCGACATGTAGGATGCTCGTACAGCTGGCGTACCAGGATCCCATGGTCACAAGGACGGCGGTTTTAAATCAACTGGTATCCCTGTTGCGGTGAGTGTGAATTATTGCGTGCTTCACACTGTTGTTAATTCTCAAATCAGGCACCCAAATTCCGATGTCGTTGAGAGTGCGGCGAAAGTGTTATATCGGATCGCCTGGTCTCCCGAAAACGCGGCGATGGACACAAATGTATTGGAAAGCCTTAACGAATTACGTGACTCAACCAACAGCTGGGTCAAGAGTTGGGCGCGCGCGATTGTGCACCAAGAGTCATCTCACGATTCCGAGGACGGGTCTGTCTTGAGTTAGCGGGAGGCTCGGCGGGTACGTCCTTGGGTAAT
Source organism: Mycena latifolia (assembly GCA_029289555.1). NCBI lineage: Eukaryota > Fungi > Basidiomycota > Agaricomycetes > Agaricales > Mycenaceae > Mycena > Mycena latifolia. The sequence continues at coordinate 9,059 of JARJLE010000709.1, forward strand.
ACAAAGACAAAGCCCTGGTGCTCATTCCAGCTACTAGCCCCACCATTCGTACCGCCAATGCACGCGCGCTCTGTACCTAGTCTACTCAAAGAACAAGAAATGACTAGCAGCAAAGCAGGACACAAGACTTTCGATGATAGCAGGAGAATGTAGAATCCCGACTGTATTGCATGCTGAGACAGTAGCTCTGGAATCCACCGTCCGGGCCAACCGTGCAACCACCCATGGTAGGAGGATTTAGGCTCAGGGTATGCAACATCAGATTTCTTTCTAGAAAAAGACATGAGCGGTGGCTCCTTACACCTGCAGTAGACTCGTTTCTGGGCGGCGCAGAGATTTTTGGATGCTGTTGGATTATCCGACGTCGTAAGAGTCCACAGGAATCAGCACTCGTTGGTCTTGAACCAACAGTAAGTGAACCAGCGAGTCCCGAAAGTCCATACAGTTTTAGTCTGGACGTACCGCACTCCAAATAATATGTTCTTCGCTGGCCGAATCAGGCCGGCGCGCAAGTGCTGGCTCTATTGTGGATGTCTCTCGGTGGCCTGCTGTTCTCGCAGATTCTTCATCTCATGGTGCGACAAATCCATGCCAATCTCGATGCACTCCAGGAATTCCAAATTCCTACGCAAATCAGGCCAATGGCTTCCGTGCACGCCTTCAAATGTAAACCTCAAACGTGGCTTGGGAACTCCTGATCCCCTTGGCGTACTGCGTTCCATAAGTAGCGCAAACAAGGTGGGCAACACTTCATTTAAATTTATCTCTTTCGTGAAACTCAGCTGTGGATCCAACAACTCTTACCAGAACGCTGAGTTCCCCACCACATTCAAAATTCTCCTCGCGGCCGGCGCTCCGCACTAGGTACACGAAGAACTAGCGCTAACTAACAGTCAAGATTAAATTAAAGGGGAAATAAGGATATGTACGAGGTAAAGCAATGGGCGCATGTGCTGGTACAAATGGTGGTGGGTGGTACAGGGGACCATATCCATAGACGTAGCGGCTTCGTCAAAAGGCGTACACGCAGGTCAATCCGATCGAGCATGTGCCGATGGGCATGCGGACAATGCGCGGGAAGGGAAACATATCGGACACGAGCACGGCCTGGTGTTAGGGCAGCGAGCGCCACGGCTCGACGGTGTGCCGGGGCGACCGCGGGCGGTGATATATCCGCCCGTATGCATCGGACTGTAGCTCCGTGAGCTCGTCCGAGCTGCGCTCGACCGTGCGCTCCACACCGACTTCGAGGTGTGCTGGTAGTACGCGCGGGTTCACCTAAATGAGCATTAGCGCCGGGATTATGTCCAAGACATCAACCGGGGACATACCTTGAATGCCGGGCGGTACGCTGCCCCTGGCGCCTAGAGAAACAGATGTGCATCAGCACAACTCAGTGCGCGATGGAACGGAAAGGACGTGCCGTCATGGTCGAGTGCGAAGCAACTCCGTACGGATATGATGTGGTGGTGTATGGCACAGTAAAGTCACCTGACGAGAGCGCCGGCACGGATGGGTCCCACGCGGCCTTCTTCCAGCGCATCTCGCGCAACTCCTTGCGCGTGTTCAGCGAGACGAGGAGGGAGTTCGCGTATACTATTTTTGTTCGAGATTCCTGTCAGCACTGGTCCCGAGCGCGCAAAATCGCAGGAGGAGATGCGCACGCTTTCCGATGACGAAGTGCAGCCCGAGGAAGACGAGGTTATTCGGCATCGTGAGCCACTGGGGATGCGGAGCATGGTCAGCACGGGCGCGGGCGAGAGCGGTAGCGCCATGCCACATACGCAGATCAAGGAGGCCGTCGTCGTAACGCTGTACGGCAGACACAAAGATGATTATCAGCACGCGTGAGTAGCGTGGCGGGCGCACAGCATACGCACCAGGTAAGGAACCCGTTCTCCAACGCGTAGAGTGTGAGCGTGTCGACGACGTGCGCCATCCTGTGGGACGTCAGTACTACGATCCACGGGGCGGAGAAGAGGGCGCACGGGGTGGATGCTGTCCGTCGGCGCATCTTCTGCAGAAAGTAGCACAAGCACGCAGTGATCAGAATGTCCACCGATGCCGAGAGCGAGAGGCCCGTCGTGAAGACCCACTATGCATCATCTGTAAGGTCAGCTAACAAGGCCACGACGAGAGAGCAGAGCACGCACACCGGGATATTTCTCATTGAATGCCGAGTAACGATGGAGGCGGATCCTGTTACTGGCTCAGAGAGGGCGATAGAGGAGATGCAAGCCGGTACGCACATCTCGACGGTGGAAACTAAATAACCTATCAGCTATCGAGCTCCATAACGCGGATTGAGAAACGTACCTGACGCCGCAACTGGCGAGCCACGGGATGAGACAAAGGCTCAAGGAAGGGCACGGGGACGGGCTCACAAAGACGGAGGAACGCCAGGAGGGCCTGGATAGAGGTTAGCGAAGGAGCGAGGGATATAAAGTGTAACACACTATGGGTGCTGCGATCCACCATTTCTTGCCGCTCGCTGCTCTGACGATGAGGAGACCAGATTAAGGCTAGGGGAAGCGCGTACATTTGTAGATCTTCTGCGCAAAGTACCTGCCCGGGCATTGGCAACGCGCAAACCAGATCGAGGAGGTAAGGCGCACCAATGGAATATGAGCGTCTGACCAGCCTGCGAACAGTGGATGAGGGAGGGTGCGCGGGATTAGAGACAAGCGGACGCACGGTGACCACCACCGACAACTACATCCATCCGTCGTCAGTCTTGCGTCCCTACAACGAAGAGCATTTTGACGTACAGCGATAGACCTATCACGTAGTTAATACGAGCCCAGACGCGAAAGAAAGTGCACACACCAAGGAATATAATCGATCCGGGTCCTTTGGATATTCAGCGAAAGCAGACGCGACATGCAGCACACGTACCTGTCCCCAAAAAACTCGATGAAATATTTGAAGAGGGAAGTAACAATGAAGACGGAATGGAGGAGATCCAGAATCCTGGACAGGGAGGATCATCGTTAGGAGCGAAAGGCGCGAGGAGCGAGCGCGCGCACCACACGGCCACGACCTGCACCCGGTGTCAGTCTTTTCTGGGGAGCTGAAGGAATTCGACACACCATGGCCTTGCGTAACCAGATCTCATTCGGGTAGAGTTTGAAGAAGATGATGCATTGCACTGAGACGACTCCACTCAGGCTGCGTGTCGCGCCCTCCGTCAATGGAAGAATTCATGGATGAAAAAAAAGGACGTACATCAAGGCGACCGACCCTCCGATGAGCAGTGCTCCGAGAGTCGAATCGATGTCCGTCATGGGCTCCACAGCGCGTGAGAGGGAAAGGAACAGCAGCGTCGGCGTGGTGCTGCCATCTTAAAGTCTCGCCATGACACATTTGAAAATAGAGTCTCGGCCGGGGATGATTGTGGCGCACAGGGTTAATACTTTTCGGGCCTGATCGTCGCGCGAAAAACGCGGGCTGCCTGCCGCGCGATCAGTTCCAACTGTTGGGATCAGAGTTAAATTTGGCTCCGCGGGACCGGCGTGTAATGCTACCTATCTACCTACCGCCGTATATTGGCCGTGATATTAATCTCTTGTGGACAATCTGTGTATTTAATGTATTTAAATGCGCACCCGACGAGGATTATCCGCGCGAAACCAACAGACCCGGTATCCCGTGGGGATATGCCAGAGGTCGCTCCAACATTACGCCCAGATTCATTGCGGCCATAGGCAAGAGAACGAGCGGATAGAGGGGAAGTGAGTAATTAAATGACAAAAAGTGGGCTTGATTTGGAGGAAGATTTTTTCTCCGTTACGTTGAGTAGCGAGAGCGCCAGCAGTAAAGGCCGACAGAATGACTTTTTGGGGAGTATTTCTTTCGGGTGAACGTTCTTGCAGACAGCTACTTAGGCGGTGTTAGTTAGGCTTTTTGAAGGATAGATAGATGCGAGGTAATAATTATCCCACAAATCTTAATTAGTCGGGGCCATTGTCGCGAAGCACGAAACGGTACTCATTGTTATCTCGGACGCCTGTCATGCGCCAGTGGAGGATTCATGAATCCGGCGTAGCATTGAAGCTGAGATGATGGAGAAACGAGCACATGGAAGGGCTCGCACTTCAACCGCGACTACAACTCTAATTTATCCTCCGCCTAATATATTTGTGCCAGAGCGTTGCACAACTTTGAAGCGAGGAGATCCAAGTGCTTCAATGAGGATTCTGAAGAACGAAGCCAGATTAGTTGCTAGCGCCAGGAGCCTCGACGAATCGAAGGGAAATAGCTCTCGTCTGATAATCGCAATAACCCCAGAGATGGGGAAATTTTGTGGGGCGGACTGCAAGAATGAGATTCCTAGATTACTGCCGAGGAAGGGAAATGCGCCGAGATCAGAATCTCGCTCGGCTTTAGCCTTTGGCAGCAGGCAAATGGGGACCGACACTCAGGGTCTGAAGGCGCAAAATCAAATTACTTGACGCCCCGAAGATTGCGAGCTGGAGTCTATCGAGACCTTTCCCTAAAGGAGGAAGGTGAAAAAAAGCGAAACTTTTTATCACCAGCATCTTTTCCGGCACCCGCAACGTCGGCCAGGATACGGTTGACATAGTGTTGACATACCTACATGATCCTAGTGCACCAGTTAGTCTCAGGCAAAACATGGACCATAAGGAACATAGGCTTATGTAATCCATCTCCGCCCTAAGGATCTGTTGAACGGCAACAGTCAGCACAGAGTAAACCCAGAATGTTTTGACCGGGGGTCGAGGGCAGCGTTCTTTTGGCATCTACGAATGCATTTGTAATTTCGCCGAGGGCGCTCTTCCTTTCGCAAATGACACTCTGGTTCTTCGTTCCAGGGAGAGGCTTTCTAGGTAGGTGGTAGCATTACAGAATACAGTAACCAGGAAAAGGTAGAACAGTCGCGGTCGTTCCGATGTCACCGGCGACAGCTGACAGGCGCGCTTACAGTTGCTGTTGCTGTCGATGACCCTGAGGCACACCATGTAGTCACGAAGAGTACTAAGTAGATCCAGGGGTTGGCATATCAGAGATTCTCGGAAGCTCGTGCCCTTCGAGAAAGATCGCGTTGCTGGGTGGTGGTGAAAGAAATTTTGATGTGCCTGTTGTTTACCAGCCTTGTACCCTCTATAACGCCGTGCCGGCTCGGCATCCAGCGCTCCTTCCAGTCATGTGGGTGTAAATTGGGAGCCTGTAAAGGTCTCATATCTTGAGTACACCTTGGTCCCTCTCGGCTCCACATAAACAACAAGATAACTCCCGAATGAAACGACCTCGCTCCACCCTGTCGTGTCAAAGACACGCTCTTTGTCCAGCTGCTTTGGGACTTGTCTGTAATCTCTTTGAGGGCTTCTGGCACACGGGAACGCTCTACACTCATCGGGAGCGGAGTCGCCTTTGGACTATGCGTGCGGCCTTGAAGATTATTGGATACGGAGATACGCACCAAATTGGTCGTCTCATGGTGACTCTCGATGAAATCGACGCTGGAAATTTTGCAATCGATGCCAAGTTTGGTGGGAAGGGGATTGTGGGTGAGCGCGCAGAGTGGGCTGAATTGCTTGGTGAGCTTCATGTGTGCGGGCTTCAATCAAAACATTGACCAGTTCCCACAACCGTCTGCCGATTTTCAGCTCATGGCTGGTTAGGGATGTCGCGGGAATTATGTTTGCGGAGGGGCTAGTCCGTGCGTATCCGGCCCTGTAGGTCATTCTGGCGACAGGTGGCCTCAATCGCTGGTGGCAATCCTTCAATGGCTCGCTGCTGGTGATTATAGGAAACCTGAATAATCGCCTTGCGCGCTGAGTCGACCCCCACGGATGAGGCAAGTTTTCCCCTTGATGCGCCGCAATATCCAGACTCTATTCGCGCCGCTCGCCGCAATGAAGGAGGCTGAGGTACAGCGCAAGTGCATTGCTGTGCATCCCGGTCTTCCTTAAGCTTGAACGCCCTTTGGAGTGCGACATGGGGTGGCATGGTCCCGGTTACGTGAATGAATTCCTCGCGTTCCACACATGAATGACGTGGGGATAATTTTGGGGGATCGCGTGGGTAGAAGTGGGAGATTCATAGGCGCGCGGCGGTGAGTTGCACCAACCGTGTTCTAGTATCCGTTGTATTCACTTTAGACATTGCTCGTTGGGAGCCAGCCTCTGCCCATGTGAGTTCCTCTCTATCGTCTTCTCCTTTAGGCCATTGACACGGGTCGGACTGTGGTGTGTCAGGCGGCATATCCTCTCCCAGTACTTATTGAGAAATCCGCATGAACTGCATCCCTTGAGAACGGCAGCATCAAACCGCCGTCGGTCCGCTTATATTTCCTACTAACCAGCGACCAGTTCCCAAAAACATCCCCCATACGCATTCTCGCGCAACCTCTGAAAAACTGAAACTCCCTCGCCCACTCGGTCTTACGCTTCTGCCCTCTTGATCTCGCGGCGTCCAATGTCAGTATTCGAGTTCACAAGCGAGTCGTAGACTCGTAACCGGTCTGCCTACGAACAGCAAAAAAATGAGGCGAGCTCTTGCAGACTGGTACAACTCGGGCCAAACAATCGACGCGCGCGGGGAGTTTGAATTTTTTGGTGGTACCGATCACGGCATCATCAATTGCGATCAGTTGCCATCATTTCTCTTGTAATTCTGACCATTTTGGTGCACTCTTAGCAGGGACTTTGAAGAAATTCTGAAGCAACAAAATTCAAGAATTATGCTCCTAGATTGAACTCTCCATTTTGCATTTCATGATCCGACTTAAATTGAGCACAGGGCGCCAGCGGGGATAAATTTTCAAACTCCGCGCGTGCCTCGATTGCTGGTCCCGAGTTGTACCAGTCTGCCTACGGCAAAGTGCTTGCCACATTTTTTTTGCCGCTCGTAGGCAGACTGGTAATGAGTCTAAGCGAGTCACTCTTAATCCAATCATACTGCACATGTCTTTCAGTAATTTGAATTTCGCAGATAGCACTTCGTTCAACCCACGACACGAGTTGGTGACTCGAATCGCCTCTTGTTCAGACAATGCTTTCTGACGGTGATTGTTAGGTTGATCTCGGTGCGCTGTGTTTCCGTCTTCCATCTCTTTCAATCGTCGCTCCTATTTTCAGACTTCGGTTCGCATGGTATAGTACCAGGATTTTGAGGATGAACTCTACGCGGTACACACCCCTGTGCGCCTCGCCATGAGTGTTAGTGTTCCTATTGATACACTACCTACGCGTGCTAACATTCTTGTCTGTGAAGACGGTGCCCTCTATTACAACCCGCAGTGGAGGACCCGCCGCTTTCCTCCTGACAACAATGCTCAAATTCCAGGGTGAGCAGGATCCTTTCCTGTTGTTGATGTTTTCTTCGCGTTGGCTACCAGCTTCACAAGCCCTCGCCATTCCAATGTTCCCTCCATTCCTGCCATAATTCTTCAGCAAGTCCATGCCGCTTTTCGACCCCTTCATTCATTACACGTCGAGTAATCCCATTGTTGGAAAACACTTTCTAGACGAGAAATCTGAGCTAAGCAGATCCTGTCCGCAAACTTCAGTAATCCGCGAGGACTTATACCTAGCTCTGCCAGGAGTTCCAGCGTCTGTTCTGACGTTCTCTCGATCTCACTCAATTGTGGACTGCGCCGTGCGCATCAATGTATGGATTAGGGATACATGTGTCGGCGTTCATGATGACAAGGAATGCCACTGGACCGTTCATGGGTAATTATCTTGTATGAAGGGATTCAAGCCGTCTGGCGGACCTTCGGGAGCAGTGCTCTGCATGGGACAGCCCGCGCGCCAGACAGCTCGGACAATTCAACCTTAGGACGCGTTGATGTGATTAGATTTGAATGGCGGGCCGTCGGTCCAACGACGTAGCACCCGGTAGTAGTTCACCCACATGTAAAGGCGGGATAAGGTGGTGCAACTCTGTTATGCCTGGGCACTTCATAAGCACAAGAGCGAGTAAGTACGTGCCCGCACAAGTCCTGCCCCGCAGTGGTGAGAGGACTCCATGATCTCGGAAAATACAAAGGATGATTAGCTTTCGCACCCCATTTGTCGCGCTGACAAAGTAAGGTCGAAGAAAAGTTAGCCACGGAAGTTAACCCCAAAACGGAATGCCGGCATTCCCCTTTTCGGCGCCCTCGGGCGCCAGCGCGGGACATTGATTGCTGCGATGTGTTTCCCAGGTTCCATACTTGATTTCGAACCCGTTTGACCTCCCCCTGGTCACTGCCTTGATAGACGGCGCACAAGACAGCTTGCGACCCGGGCCAAATTGGCCGCAAGTCACTGCTTGACAGAGACAGAAGATGGCCCATGCAAGCTGAAAAGAATGAAGTAGATCTTATTTCTCCATCGGTGCCGATGGTGCATTAGCCAATAAATGGGCCGAGCGGTGACGGCTCTCAAGGCCAAAGTCCGTGCTCCACTTTGGTCCCTCGGTGGCATCTCCTTGCCCAGCGACTCCCCAAAGCGGGCAATTGTTGAATGCTACATACCCAGCCACTCACCCACCTACCTAGCAAATTTCAGTCTTGGCGTCGTGCAGTCCTGAACCTGAGGTGATGCCGTAGCCTCTGCACCGTCGATGGATCTCTTCAATAGTGATGCCCGTGGCCTGGCCTGAGGCCCTCAGGCCCAACAAGCCAAGCCCGCTCAGGCCAAGCCAGCCAGGCCAAATGTCGACAAGCCCGAGCCAGGCCTGCAAGCCCTGGCTTGGACAATCACCCATACCGGTGTGACCCAGCCGATCTTCAACTTGCTCAACTTGCTCAAACTTCCGAGTTCATTTCTTCCCTCCGGATTTACAACATTTTGAACCATTTTTGACATCGTGCGAAGAAATTTCCGCTTGTGCGGAGTTCTATGGGACTCTAAATTAGCTACCAAGGCTCGAAGATGGATGTGGATTGTAGCTATCACCTTTGTTCAACATTTTTATAGCTAGTTGCGGAACTTAGGGCGCGGCCCATTTTTTTTAATAGATGTTTCGGATATTTCAGCTCTACTGAGCTCAGTTCTTCACTGATTCCCTTGAAACTATGATCAATAGATTTGCCTTGCGATTCTGGAGGGAGTGACGTTCGAAAATACGTTAGAAGCGTGGGAATTGCCTTTTCGGCAAATTGTGAGGCATCTTCTCCTATCAGCTCTAGCATTAAGTATACTGATGTGATTGACTTAGTTTTTGGATATATCATAATTACATGCATTACCTAGGATGTGTCATGCCCAGATCGTCAAAATACCTGATATTCAAAAGCCTTACAGTATTCAATTTCAATCAGTTTTAAGTCCCATGCCAGATATGAACAAAACATTTTAATCCTTACAAGCATCATCACAAGAGTCGTACCCACCTTCGTCACTTCGTTACTTCGCTTAGGAATGCGAAAATTCGTCAGTTTGATCGGAAACTGTGAAAGATCGTCAGATAGAGAGAATGCTGGGAAAGCTCGTCACCTCCACCGAATTCCCGCAAATGCTCGTCACTTGGATTGTTTGATCATGTGTTGGGTTCACGGAACGGAGGCACGGGAATCTCCTTCTTTCTTAACCACCATCCGCCCACCGCCGTTGGTCGTAATTCCCACCCGCGATGAGCGTGTTGGGCGATGAGTGGCGCTCGGGTGAGTCACTTGACTTGATTACAGCGAACGCTCCCAGTAGCGCACCTTTTCCCAGCCCAGTCGCTCGTTTCAACCACGACAAAGACAGCGATAACACAACATGTTTCAGTTCCGGGATTCGATCACGGTGTGTCAGTCGAGTCTGATGTCCCTCGTCCGAAGAAGTTCAATAATCTCCCGCGCCACTAGGGGTGACCAACAAAGTCAACCGGGCCGATCAATGTGAGCTCACATTCGTCTCCGATACCTGACAGATATTGACGCATTACCAGAGCTCTCGTTGAGGTGAAAGTATATATCGAAGAAGCCCAGCATGCGCGTGGAGTTGATGAAATCTTCGGTTCGGTGCGCATTAGAGTACAAGCACTTGTCTCTCTTTTTTCGCGTCGCTCATATCCTGCCGCGATAAGAAGATCTTGATGCCCGGCGCGTCGCTCAGCTGGAACACTGACTCAGAGTGGAAATTCGGGCGATCTTCGCGGCAAGGTGAGGGTAGTTCAATCATTATTTTGCCCTGCTGTCGACTTGAACAAATCGCAGATAAGTCGCATGGAACATGGTCGCACCTGGCGCACCAAATCTGAAGAGAATAATCCGAATCTTTCGATTGTAACATAAGAGTTGACGCTGTTAAATCTTCGAATAATTATACATACATTGCATGTATTAAAATCACCGCAGTGAATCCGCCGCGAACAGTCCGTTCCGCCGGCTTCCTGGTGAAATCGAGGGAAATAAACCAGCAAAATGTCAATTCGCGCCAAGTTCGGTGGATCCATAGACAGACACTTCAACATATTTAACCTCGTACCTCGATTTGTGGAATTGACGAACCATTGTATATCTTTCTCAGTTCAAGTTCAGGCTTTCATTTGCCCCCGATCGCCGAGATGCCCGAGACAAGCCTCACATAGTCTTCGGATGGCTGCAGTTGAAATGTTGTGGGATCCGTCT